>OMLC01017858.1:8612-28914 GCA_900302585.1 Regalecus glesne | reverse complement strand
TATATATACTAAATAGTTTCTAATACTATGAATACAGTATTAAATCAAAAGGTTGCTTTCCTTCATTTTTCATGATATCGACAGAAATGGTTAAAATAGGATGAAATTCTCTCAAATTTTAGGAGTCTTTGAAAGATTTATAAATGGCTCACATTCTGAAGTAGCAGTGCCATTAAAGGCTCATTAACTGCTGGAATAAAATGACTGGAAGATTGTGTCAGAAATCAGAAGACTAGAGGAAACTATCATCGTGTTCTCTTCTAGAAGACTTTTCTTATGTATGGACCCATATAATCAGCAGTGTATAGCACTTAATTGTAATAAGATTCATTTGACAAGCCTCTGGCTGAAACTTTTCAATGCTGACCCCCTACTCTTACAAGTGAGTAGAAGACTTGAGTGTTTAACACTTACCTTTTCTACCTTGTCATAGTTTTTAGCCTTGATCTGTGAATAAGAGTGTAAATGCAATGTTAATTCAAAGCTCTTCTCTCTTATTGTTGTCTAAAAACATGCATTCATGCAACTTGACTTTTCACACACACAATCCCTCACAGATCAACAAAGTGAAGTTCACACAAGAATGACAAATTACTTTTTTTAAGTTAAGAGGTTTATTCTCTTTGCATTATTTGTACCACATAGCCCACAAATAAAACACCTGCAGCCAAGTGAAACAGAATATAATTCTATGAAAAAATGTGGAATCCAGGCAAAAAATAAATCAGATATTGTCATGTACTTTGATATAACGTCCTGCTGAGAAGTAGAAAAGCAGTGTAGCAGCCTGCAATCCATACAGGAAAAAGCTGCTGACTACCATTAAGGAGGAACCAACACAGGGGGGCCACTACGCCATGGCTACCTCAAGCCTCTTGTAGAAATGACTCTGCCCCCACCAAAAAAAAATACACAAACTGAGTAAAGCTAATTTCAATAAAATTCTGGATGATGGTGAAAATTCATTGTGGTTTAACTGCAAGGAAAGTGAGGCAAACCAGCAGGATTTGATCTGGAATATTTTGGCCAATACTGGTGCTAAGCTTCGAACAAAGAGACCGTAAAAGTAGGTCAGTAACTCAGTAGAAACAGAATAACATTACACGAGAGAATGTTAATATATGCCAACAATCATGGTTCCAAATGTTAATTATACTGTATATACTGTTCCTATTTTTATACGAGTACCCCTTGTTTATATTGTCTCTTTTTATTCCCATTTTGCTTTCCACTTTGCTGCAAAAGCAAACTGACACCAACCAACTCTACACCAAGTAGCCAGAAAATCAATTTTACACGAATAACATTGCAATCAACAAAAGACAAAAAAATCTTTAAAAATGCAATAATCATCCAATTACCGAGTCTACAATGTATTCCGCCTTACACTGTTTGACTTTTTGTCTCACTGAAGCTGATCATATCAACCTTTTAACCTGACTCATTGAACTTGAAATGTTATTATTGGGTAGCATCATTCATTAAGCTGAATTAAAGGCATAATATGTTGACTGCTCCAGAAATTACCTAGAGAAGTTAAGGGAGGCTGCTTGAATCTGATTTCATATAGCGTATATCAAATCAACTAGTTCCAATTACCTAGAATTATTTCTATAAGCCTGGATCTTGATCAAATGAATTAAGCCCCGTAAAAATATAATTCTTCTTAGAAAGTATGGGAAATGTTCAGGCTTCTCCTTGAAAATGTAACTAAACCAAGAATAATTAAAAAAAATCATGCAAAGTATCACAGCATGGTAACAGGAACATCTCTGCTTAGTGAGAAGACTTGTGCTGTAAGATAATCATTTTAAAGCAAGCAATCAGCTTCCATATCAGAACAAACCTAAAAGTACTTGAAGCAGTGGGGTTGCACATAACCAGCACAAAGGAAACACCTGCCTATCTTTATCTGCCTTCAATGTTTTGATAGATAAAATGATTCACAAGGCACAAATTCTACAGTGATTTTTATTGCAGATTATCAACTTGGCCCTGAAAATATATGTGGAGTGTGGATTAACGTACAATTATTATGTGCAGAAATGTGTATGCAAAAAGTTGTTTGAAAACAAGAGGAAGGCAGAGACCAATAATTGCTAAAATCTGAGTACTTAAAAAAATCATTTAAGACATCCCCCTTCAAAATAATGCAAAATATTCACAGCACTAAGTCAGGATGAAAGAAAGCCTACAACATGTGTAGCTGGACCCCTATCTTAATCCTATAGAACCAAGACAAACACAAATCAACCTTGAATATTGCATCGTTTTAACACCACAAATCCATCTATTGTCAAATGCATATCCAAAGATGGGTCGCAGGGCCATACTGGAGCCTATCCCAGCACATATTGGGTGAAAGACGAGTAAATACCCTGGACAGGTCGTCACGCCATCTCTGGGCAGGTATGGGGGATTAAAGCCGGATGCCCTTCCTGATGCCCCACACTGAGTTCAAACCCACAGCCTCTGGCTTGCTAGTTACTGAAAAGCGATCAACCGCTGAGCTACTGCAGCCGCTAATACAATACACTATTATATTAATGGTGTATTTAATAGTATATGCTATAAATACACGGTTAGATTAAAAGGTTGCTTACAATAAAATAGCAATTTTGCATTCTTAAAGCACAATGCCAAGCATTGGACTAATTTTCCATGTCAGCCACACGAGGTGGGAATTAATTGTTCCATGTAAAAATGGACCTCTCATCGGTCCACTAGGAAAAAAAAAACATGGACAACCAGAGAATTGCCATTGCCTAGGGATTAGCATCATCAGGCCTGACACACCACAATCATTGTATGCTGAAGTATTGGTAAATACTCAGCAAATTACACAACGTGGTCAAATAATTTTATAAAATAAATACAATAACTAAATCTCTTTAGTAAAACGTTCAACAATACCCTGGGAATAAGAGACAAAAACCACTAAGCCTTACATTAATATGTAGCCTAATGAGGTAAATTTAAGGCCAAAGATGTGTAGGAGGCAGAGTAGGCCTTAATTACCACCCATCAGGAAGATTAGATAACTCCTAACCTCTTTCAAATTTGATGAGATGAGGATTGAAACAAGAAAAAAGGATTTCATCATCCTGTTTCAACTTCTGGGCACTGTTTGAACATTTTATGACACATGTCTTTATGCATGGTCTAAATACAAGATAAAGAAACTACAAAAAAAATCAATAATTCAGGTAAACAGGATTATTCCCCACTAAAGGTTGTGTCCAAATGAACTGGTTCAACTTTGGGATTTTATAAAAAATGAAAAATATATAAAAGAAAAAAGGTTTTTGGACCTTTTTGTAAGAGTGGTTTCAATAGTATTCAAGTATACCACGAATTCTATAAAGGGGATTAAATCACAAACTAATGGTATGTTCAGTGAAATATTGAACATGTCACAAAAGCTTGTTTTTCAACCCTCGTGTAAAAGCAAATCTACTTGCAAGACTCAAAAATGTATACTCACAAGTTCACAAAATTATCTACAGTGAATATAATTATTCACTAAATTGGTTCTACTATATCCGACTAGTCAAAATGGGGAAAGACTGAGCATATTCTCTACAAACATGCATCTTACACTCTGCGTCTTCATGATCCAAGTTAGCCAGAAGCCATCTTTTCACTCCAAGCCTTGGAGAAAAAAAGCTATCACACTGCAATATGGAAAGACTAACTTTCAATAGGATAAAAACTTATTTCATAAAGGAGATGAAAGCTTGCATTGTCAAAAGTTTCATAGGAATGATATAGCTTCTTTTCAATAATTTAATTATAAAAAGGTAAAAGCTAAATAAAGCTTGAGCATGCATCGAGACACTAAATAAAGCTAGCAGCTTTTCTGCCAAAAAAGAGAAAACTCCCTAAACCTATTCACACATACTTACCAAGACTTAGTGGTCAGTCCGTCTACTTTGTAAACCATTCCCAGATGATCCCTAACAAATTTCAGTAATATTATTCTTTTATCATATTCATTTTTATACCAGGCGATACTCACTAGAATACTAAACCTTGTCCTTAAAAAAAGCAGAGACTAGGGTCTAGGCACTTAGGTTTTTGATGTAGAGATTAAATGGGCAATTTAATAATTGGAAAACCGTGCATCTACCAATACACAGGGTATGAGGTTCTACTCCCTGCACCATACTTCAGTGAGCATTCACAAGAGACCAATTCTAGCTTCATGTGTGTATCAACTGAAGTGTTGGATTTAGTAATTATGCAACTATCTGTATTTTGTGTTTGATCAGTCTTTGATCAAATGACACCATGTGTCAGTTGTGATTATTAACTGGAAATACCCCTCATTGCTGTATATGGCTTTACACAGTCATGACAACAGCTGCTACTCAGTTTGAAGCACTTGGTTTTATACTGATTGCAATGTTTGATACAAAGCATCCAGGACATGGAATTCTCCTCAAATTCACCATGCCCAAATTTAAATAAGCAGTACACAGGAGAGTTTGACTGCATGAGGAGAGGAGTTGGAGCTTGCATTAAGATGAATGGATCTGAAGCAATCAAAGTTGATTTTATTCAAGGGGTGGGAAGAGCTGATTTGAGGAATAAGTTTGCGCCAATGGGTCACATGAACAGCTTTTTTAGTGTATTGTTTAAAAAAAATTACTCCAAAGAAATGACACAGGAGGCAATAAATAGACACGACAAATAAATAAAAGGCTAATGCACTCCAATACTATAAAAATAGTTTTAATACTGTTGCAGATCAAACATGCAACAAATGCACTGTACCTCGTTTAAAAACGGCGCAGAATATATTTCTAAATCCCGGGAACACAAACAGACCGTTTACTGAGAAATAGACTCTTAGGAGTATTTTTCCCTTCCCTGTTGTAAAGGCACAATCCTTTCAGAGCCCCAAAACAAGCCATCTAGACTGGTGATTATAATGACCTGTCAGGTGATTAATACTTTATTTTTGGCTGTATCATTATCCAACATTCTTTTCATTGTTTTAGATACTGCGATTGATTAAGTTTATCCAGAATAATGTTTATCTTAAGAAATATCTGACATGCAGCTGTGGGTCAAAACCGTAACAAATGACTTTTGGCCAGATGCAGATGTCAAATATGTGAAATCCATTAAATAAGGCTTGGGCCAAAGGCTCAATTAAGGATTGTGACTTTAAATTTCATTCATTGAAACATTTTGATTGTGTGAAATTCACATTGTTGATCAGGTTAGAAAATACCCAGCCATGCACACAAGGTAAATAAAGAGTATTAACCTCAGCTTCAATGAATAGTTTCCAGAATCTGCCAGAACTTGGGAACTGGGTGACAAGCCGCTCATATGTCTTCCTTGCTTTATCTATTGGTTGGTTCTAAGAAGGGGACATGTATTTTACATTTACACTATTCAACATTAGGTTTAAATGCCGTGTGAAAATTATACTGGATATATCAAAATTAAACCATACACAGCCCTCTTCAGTCCACCCATCAATCCCCACCCTAATCCCAAAATCAATAACCCCAGGAATGCAACCCTGTGTCACTAAACCTGTGCTTCTCGAATCAGAATGCTCCATGCGTCAAGGTCATAGGGGTTTTCTTCCAACTTCTTTTCTGCTTTCTTCACCTTCTCTGGAATATACTCTGCTGCTGCCTATAGCGGAACATAAACACAAGGGTAAAATGTTACAATGCAGAATCTCAAGAGGTACCCAACAGAACTCACTACAAAATAACATCTAATATTAAATCAGAGAAAGTTGAATCAGCTCTTCTGGACACGTTTAATGGGGGAAACATTTCATCACTCATACATGTGACATCTTCAGTCCACATTGACTGCAGGTATCTTTCAATCCCATAAACACAACAGCAACAAAACCACTGATCTAAATGATGGTTTCATATTCAAATTACCCTTGACTAATCGTTCAACAGCTCAAACTGCTGACCCACCGCGGCTCTCGTTAATGGTGTGTACTTTTAACTATGTATGTACAATGATGAATAAAGCTTCTTCTCGGTTTATGTCTTGATGCATGCTCAATAATTCAGGTAAGGGAAATCACAAAAAAGGTGAATCAGTTCAACTGAATCAGAAGTTTATTCAGAAATATTCTCCTGAAACTGTGTCTTCAGTCTACAGACTTCACATATAGGGAGAAATCCAACAGGCAGAAGCATAGATATGCTTTGGGTTCCCCCGTTTCACCTATAGTGACCAACTTGTAGAGGGAGGAAGTAGAGATGAAGGCTCTGGCATCAATTCCAGCGACACCTCCTAGTTATTTGTTCAGGTGTGGACGACACCTGGGTTAAGATTGAAATCTCAGGACATACCACATTTTACTGACCGCATTAACTTGGTGGACACCCACATCAAATTCACCAGGGAGGATGCTAAAAATGACGTGTTAACTTTCCTGGATTGTAAGGCTAGGATCGGTGATGGGGGACAGTAAGTGTGTATCACAAACCCACACTTACAGATTGGTAGTTACAACTTGACTCCCACCACCTTAACTGGGAGTCATCAGGACTCAGTACCACCGGGCTGACAATGTCCCCACTGACTCAGTGGCCAGGAAGGGAGAGAAGTCTCATATCAAAAAGACCCTGGTTTAGTGTGGTTACCCTAACTGGGCATTTGTGAAAGCCAGGAAGCCTCCTAGTGCTCCGGGCAAGTGAGGGGAGAGAGGAGCCCAGGCACAGACCGCTAGTGATTCCATATGTGGCAGGAGTTTTGGAATAGTTGACACGTGTATTTTCCAAACATCGCATCTCAGTCACTATCAAACCCCAAAACAAACTGTGTCAAAAGTTGGTCCAGCCCAAGGATTGGGTCCCCCGACACAGAGTAATGTAGTGTATGTTGTTAAATGCTAGGAGGACTACAGTGACTTGTACATTGGGGAGATGCACAACACTGGAGAGCCACACATCAGACCAGGGACTCTGCAGTCTATACCCATCTACAGGCTAGTGGCCACTCATTCAAGGATGATCTTACAATGCTGCGAATGCAGATATTTCCTAATCCTTTGTGAATGGTACTCATTGCCACTGATGGTGCAGTTGGTTACCCAACTTGCACATAAAGCCAGCCTATTGTGGTATCCATGTATTGTTCATAAAGGTGGGATTGCTTGCAGTCTGCTCAGACTGAAGATGTCACCTGTTTGAGTGACAAAATGTTTCTGAATAAACTTCTGAACCGATTCACCTCTTTCTGTGATTCCCTTACCTGGACTATTGAGCATGCATCAGGTCATACTTTAAAGATTGGACACTGGCCTGTATATTGGTGTAGACTGCGTTGTCTTGGCCTGGCCCTAGCTCTTGTATTGTGCCATCCTCTTGGCTAGTGTGTTTCCCTGATGTACAAGATATTGGCCAAAGAAAACATCTGTTGCTGTCCTACAATGCTTTAACGTCAACTATTCCCTTATTCTCTTTGGATAATACACATTGCCACGGTATTATTTATCACAGCAACTTCATATAAACCCAATCATTTTCAGGGAACATGCAAATGCATTGTTTATAAAAGTGGAGAAAACTGCAGTCAGATTAGACTTTAGATAATTTAGGAGAGTGATTAAACGTTTTCTCTTAATGCACGTTGTGTCCAGATGAACAAATACACAATTTCTGTGATTTTATTGCTTGGCATAATGAGCATGCATGAAAACCTAACATTTAGCATGAAATCATTCAACATCAGACTACACTTTATTAAATTCGGTAACAAATAGACCCCATGAGGAAGCATCATGACACACATCTAAGGAAATTTTTTCAACGCTCAGGGTGAGAATACCAATTGGGGAGCACAGCCACAGTACAGAGCCACTATGTATAATTTTCAAAAAAAAACATATGCACGAGTGGCACGTTACGGGGTTTTATTCGTTTAATTTTAGCAATTATTGTACAATAACCAACTTTTTGATAAATAAAAGAAAAGCAATTCGCAGTATGTACCAGGTGCGCCAAATTTGCGAGAAGCACACATTTTATGCAGTCAATACTTTCAAGAATGAGAATATGGCGTCGTCCATGGGATCATTCAGGCGTATGGTTAAGTAAGTGTATGTTGTAATGAATAACGATTAACAAGAAAACACATGAACGCTAACAGATAATTCAACAGAACATCGGGTTCTGTCTGTCGCGAATGGCCAAATAAACACGGTGATGTAAAATAAATCTCACAAATCAAAAATGAAAGGTCTTGTGACAATCAGGAAAGTGCTAAGCACTATATAGAAATTAAATTACTTGGCATTTAACTGTAAATTATTTAGACCACCTAAGGAAAGGTTGATATTCAATTAGAACTATACGGCTGAATCTCTTGACTGGCTAGCTAGAGTAAAACGGGGCCTAACGAACCACCGCACCAGTGTCCTATGCACTCTGTTGAAGCGCCTTAACGGTAGAATTAACCAGCAAACGTTAGCTTTTAGCTAACATAGCTCCTCGACTAGCTAAATTGCTACGCGTTTGCATTATTATCTGGGGATACCTGGTCGGCTGTTCCATCGCTGGACATGACTGGAAGTATAATCTACACACTGAAGTCAACGGCAGAAAATAAGATTAAAAAAACGGCCACATTCGCATAGTTTAACGACGAAGTCGTCAACAATTACGACTAGAGGCGGCAGCACCGTGATGTTTCAAAATGGCGCTGGCCGACTTCTACCAACTCCAAAGGCGTTATTTATCTTCACCCCTCACTCCAGGAAACCCCGCTCCTACTGTGTCTCTGTGATTGGTCAACCTAAACCAAATCATCAACGAGAAAACAAATATTAGCCAATCAGATGCATACTAGGGCGGGTAAAACAGTACTCCAAACAGCCCATTGGGAGTATGGATGTGTAAAGATCACATCATCGGAGGTCAGCCCGTTTCCTCCAATGAAGGTTCCTTAGAACCGTATGGGGCGGAACTTCTTTACCCGGATTTCCGCATCATGCCTCTCAAACAGTAACTAGCACTTCTTTTAATCCCGCCTCCTAACAACCTGGCGTCGGGCCTGTTCACATGAGCTACAGTTTGCATAGATATAGTTCACCTGACCTCAAAACCATGAACGAGTTCTTCCGGATACTACGTCTAGTGGGAGAAACATTGGTGATAATGGGAGTGGACCCTTAAAAGCTGTCACGGTTTGAAAGTCCCATTTTTACGGAAATCTGGATTATTTTTTTCATTTTTTAGGATTACTATCCTGGCTTGATAGCAAAAAAAACACCAATGCAAAGTGATACCGACCCTCTAAGTATCCCATCACTTTTCGAAGGCCTGGGGAGCATCCAAACCTTCTAAAAGATCATCCACAGGCATCCTGACCTCAGCAAGGAACTGACAGCTGTCGGTGGACCTTGAACAGCGGCTGAAGTTTCCCAACAATATTATGGACAGCCCCTCCAGAACAGACATTTCTTTGTGTCTGAGTCCACCAAGTAGTGCTGTTAGAGCTGACAGTCACATGGGAAGATTGCTTGGAGGAGGCCTTTGAAAGGAAGCTCACTAAGTACAGTGGACTAGTCGGTAACTTTCAGCAGGGTGGATGGAGCCCAAGGTCCTTCTTCACGTGGCACAATGAGAACTTTATAGCCTTAATAGACCATTACAGCAGGTATTTTGTGTTTGACAAGCTCCACACCACAGAAACCCTGCTGTGATATCCAAACTGAAAGCAGCCTTCACTAGACAAGGCATACCAGAGGTAGTTGTGTCAGGTAATGGCCCTCATAAAAAAAAGAGAGTTTGAATTCTTTGCCAGCTCACGAGAGTTCACCCATACAACCACAAGTCCGAAGAAATGGTCTTGCTGAAAAATATGTGCAGATTACCAAAGCGTTTATGGAAAAGGACAAAGCTGAGCTATATCCGAGTCTCCTTGAGTATCATGACATTCCAGTTGACGGCTTCAGGTCACCAGCCCAGCTGCTAACATAAAAAAAGACCTGACATGGACTAGCCACACCACCTGTATTGTTAAAATGGCCCAACAGTGTCTGTATGGCCTCAGGTGCCTAAATAAATTTGGCCTGAGGCTCCAAATTCTCAGGGACTTCTACTGAGATACCATTGAGAGCCCGCTGACAGGCTACTTTACCAGGAAGGACCACAAGGCCCTGGGCAGGGTTGTGCACATAGCCCAGAACATCTCTATATGTGAGCTGGCCCAGTCTGCAGGAGCAGTACACCCAGCAGTGTCTCAAGAAGTCCTTGTGGGTCTTTAAAGATTCATTACATCTTCAAAATAGCGTGTTCTCCCTGCTGCCCTCAAAGAGGTGACACGGGACTCTCAGGACACACAGTTTTGTCAAGAAGAAAACCCTACTATCACCAACCCACTACTTCAAACCACACAAAATGTGGATCAGCCCAGGAGACATGAGTAGGAACCAGATTGGTTATATTTTGGTGAAGAAAAGTTTTCAAAATCCTGTCAAGAAGGTTAAAATACATCCTGGAGTAGACATTATGTCAGATCCTTGTTTACTTGTAGCAAAGATGAACATTAGATAGAAAATTCAGAGAAAAAGACAAGAAAAGTACGAACGTGACTTTTGTTAAAACAAGAACATCACAGAGAGCACCTCTCTGTAGAGGTTAAGAACAGATTTGACTCACTAATGATGAAAAACAATCAAACAGAGGTCGATACTAGTAGAATCGACTGTAAATGCCGTCTGTCTAAAAGATGTCTAAAATGTCTAAAAGAGAGCATTCATGGAGCAGAGGCTGGTTTTTTATAACAGAAAGGTTGGAAAAGGCAAGCCATAGATGATACAAGAAATCCTTACATGATGTCAGAAAGAAGATTAAAGAAAAGGTGCCCTGAGGATAAACAAATGGATGGGGACATAAAAAATAAATGCAGGGAAAGAGAAGAGGAATGTGGTAAACGACCTGTATCCAGAAGTAGACGGAATGGAAAATGAACATAAGAGTAGAGAAATGCATGATAAGGTGAAGATAAGATAAGATGTTCCTTTATAAGTCCCACATGGGGGAAATTACGGTGTTACAGCAGCAAAGTGGAAAGGACAATCAGAGAGACATGAAATCCAAGGCATAACATATAAAAGCAATTTAAACAAGGGCCAAAGAAGAAGCTAATTAAGTAAAAGAGAGACATTCAGAAAAATAATGGATGTATGAAAGATAAGGATCTGAAATTGCTGTTGGAAAGAAAGAGGTTGGAGTAAGATGGGAAGAATACATCAAAGAGCTCAATGGTGATTCTAATAGGAAAGGGCAAGTTAAGGACAATGGAGACAAAGGGGCGGATTTATTGTGGGGTGAAATAGAACGAGCAATAAAAGTGATCAAGACAGGAAAAGCTTCAGGTGCAGACAAAATTTTCATAGAACATCTAAAGCCTCTGAAAAGTGATGCAACCGAGATCATGAAGGATATTTGCAATGATGTAAATAAAACCGATTACTATCTGCACTATCTTAAAGACTCTATTTTCATAACACTACCAAAGAAACAAAATGCCCACGAATGTTCAGAGCCAAGAACTATTCGTTTAATGAGTCACGTGAAAAAGTCATTCTTAAAGTTTTTCTTTGTAGAAATTAAAATAAGATTCAGAGAGAAATTAGTGATTTATAATCCGGTTTAGAACAGGAACAAGTAAGCACATCTTCAACCTGTGGACACTATTCCACATATGTCCGGAGATGGTTCAACACATTCTCATATGTGTTATTGTTTGACATGGTCTGCCATGACGAATGGACAGAAATACTCCCCAAACTGCCCATTAATAGTCAAGCTTTGAGACTAATATCAAAATTGTATCAGAACATATCAGTAAGGATAAGGTTAGAAGATGTTGTGTCAAAGGATTTTGAAATCAAATATGGTGTTAGACAAGGATTTGTTGTTTCCTAAGCTCCTCAACCTACACACAGAAGAGATTTTCCAAGAAGCAGATGACCTCCCAGGCATAAACATAACTAGAACCAATACTAATACATTAAGGTTTGCTGATGACATTGCCCTTGTAGCAGAGTTCTGAAAAAGCCTTACAGGAGATAGTCAACGTAGCAAAAGATGGAAGTTTGGCCAGAGGTTTAAAAATGAATATCAACAAAACCAAATCGATTTTATTTTTCTGTAGAAAAATCGAAAGGCCAAGTCTGAATATTTCTGTGGATAGTAGAACCTCAGAACAAGTGAAAACATTCTGATATCTTGGTCAGATAATAACAGATAATGGAGGGTGTTGAACAGAGATCAGGAAAATAATTGAAATTGCAAGAATTTTAAGCCTCATCATTGAAACATGGAAAAGAAAGATGATGTCATGTTTTAAAAGGGTAGGTTGAAAAGGGTAGGTTGCTTAAAAACACCCCAGTGACGAGGAAAATAGGACACTCCAGCCATTTGATAAGATGTGATGAGCCACAGAAGACACTGGCAGATGGAAAGGTCAGAGGAAGAAGACAGCGGTGACGACCACGCAGAACATGGAGGACAGACATCAAGGAATGGACGGGAGGGAACATGGGAGAATGTGACTGGAAGCCTGCTGTTGGAGAATAGCGTAGAGAGATTTGCCAGTGGTAGATGTGACATATGATGGACGGATATCCGAATCTATTCCTTCTGAAACTACCGATAGGACGACATAGCGGCGTTATTTAGTGGCTTTATTCATCCACACTGTGGTCACCAGGCCTGCGTGCTAATTGTCCAGCAGGGGGAGACAAACAGCTTGCTAATGAATAAGGGAAAGTATCACAAATCTCTCTCTCTCTCTCTCTCTCTCTCTCTCTCTCTCTCTCTCTCTCTCTCTCTCTCTCCCACTCTCGTGTCAAATTAGTGGCAGTAAGTTTTTAAAAGAAATATATACTTTGGATTTGGATAGTATGAAGAATGGAGGGGTTCTGTTTTCTTGACTACACCCATTCCTGGCCCTCATGTGACTCTCACCAGATGTCTGATTTCTCTTGAGTCTGCCGCACATACCAGCAGATCCATAAAGGCAGGCGTCCAGTGTGCTGACTTTGAAACCAATGCTTTCTCTGGGTGAGGAGATGTGGAAGAAATGTATTGTTATAAGTTGTGGAAGTTGTGATCCATGGCATGGATCGTTCTGTCTTGGTTTAAAAATGAGTCGATGACTAAATAGGACCCCCATTAACACAGTTATCCAGATCCATTGCAGGGAAACCAAACATTTGTTTCCTATAGCTTTTAGCTCTAGATGAGCTATAGACGATAATACTGATTCACTTTCATACCTATCCCACTTTTGCCAAGTGATGGTCGTTTTAACCGAACGGTTGTATGAGTTCACAGTGAGGGACCGATGGCAATCCTGGCTATGGGATATGGTGGGGAAAGATCACCAATGTAGACAGTTGTAATACAGTGACCAAAAGGTCACTGAAAGGGGAGGGTACCTCAAAATAGCATTCACCTGTTGCCAACACCAGCTGACCAAGCTTTATGGTTTTGTTGTCTGTTGGTTAAACTGTGGTTGGTGGCCATTTGGACCTCTGACAGCTGCCCACAGGCAGCTGCTTTTCTGAGACAGGGGTTCATTAGCAGGTTTCTCTGCTAGCTGGGGTCATGTTTAAGATAGTTTCCCCCTTACCGACAGTCTGTCCGTTAAGGAAGAAACGTTCCTGACAGATATTTGCAGTAGCTTTATGAGGTACTCCCGCAGTTGTGTTTTGAAATGGTATTCAGTGAAGTCACTAAGATTTTTTTGAATGGACGTCAATCTCAACTGTTCCTTACAATTAGACACCCTTTTCAATCAACCATCTGTGCAATGGGAAACCTGTACAGACATGCAGTCAGATTAAATCATCTCCAATTGACCTGATCAAGAATAATCTTGAATCATCAAGTTCAGTGACTCACCTTATGGTGACCCACTCTAGTAAAACTTCACATTTCACATCGCATTTCAGTTACTTTCGGACTCCAAAACAGGCTCATTAAAAGTGGGTCCACCTTAAAGATCTGGTCCCCTAGCACCAAGCGAATGATGTAGTGTAGGCTGAGGACTGCAGTGACTTGTACACCAGGGAAACCAAACAGACGCTGGCCAATAGGATGCAACAACACAGAAGAACCAACACATCAGGCCTGGACTCAGCAGTCCCAACTACCCACAGGCCAGTGGCCACTGTCAAGGATGAAGATGTTCACATACTTGATTGGGAGGAATGCTGGTTTAAAAGGGGGTTTTATGTTTATGACCATTTATGTTAAGAAGGAACCACCATCCCCGAACAAAGGTGGGGCCTGAGAGTACATCCGTCATCATCTTACAATGGTGTGATTGCAAATATTTCCCAATCCTCTGTGGATACTACTCATTACCACTCAATGTGCAGGCAATGACCAACTTGCTAATGAACCCAGCCTTTTGTGGTGTGGCATCAGAGTGTTGTTTATAAGGGTGGGGATGCTGCTGTCAGTCAGACTGAAGATGTCACCTGTTTGAGTGATGAGACGTTTCTGAATAAACTTCTGATCCAGTTGAACTGATTCAATTATTTTGTGATCCCCTTACCTGGGTTATGAGCATGTATCAAGACGTCTATGTCACTAGGGATGCATTCTGGAAATGTAATAATAATAATAATAATAATAACAATAATAATAATGATAATAATCCAATGATGGCTTCTATTGGGAGACATTAAAAAACTCATTAATTTCCTGGTGATGACTTGCACATGCAGACTTAACCATTTGTATGATTTCAAAGTTGAACTGTTTTAACTATTTCCAATTGGGTTTACTGGTTTATTTGTTTCGGCTTTGTCAATTCCTGTTTTGAACAGGGCTCTTGGATATTAGAGTAATCTTTCAATGTGACCTTTCTGAAGAAATGAGGGTTACATATATATTGACAAGATCAACGTTTCATTCTAAAAAATAACTTCGATCCACATCGTGGTTGGATATCGGATAGGTATTCGTTTTATTTTTGTTTTCCTACAGGCTCCATCTTCTTGGTGGCTCGGCGCTCGTTGATCGACTGGTTTGGTCTGACCAATGCCGTCAGTCCACAAGCATTTCGCACGCAACTGTGGGAGAGAGAGACAGGGACGTGTTGTAGCCTGGCGGGGAGACGGGGAGAGGAGCGGACGACCTTTTGCAGAGATGGGCTACTCGGCCCAAAGAGACGGGGGATATGTTTGAAGTCTTTAGGTGTGACCTGGGCAAACTGTGGCATACATCGGACGTTTTATAAGTGGAAGTTATCCGAAGTTGAAAATGTGGGCGATGGTGGTGTTGCCGAGCCCCAGCTCTCCCTTCCTGTCGTCTAGGACAAGATGGCAGCGATGCAGGCAAACTCTACATGGTGTGGCTTCCTAAGTCCATAACATGTTCAGAGAAGCCCTGGATTCTACCTACTGGTACTCTACGTGAAGGTAACTGGGAAGGGAAGACTACTGGGATTAACTGTGTACGGGCAAAGTTGACGTATGTTGTTATTATAAAGTTATAACAAACTAACTTGTTCACCGAGCCGTTGGCTGTGTAATGCAATAAGGCCAGCTTCGTACGTAGTTAGTTTAGTTGGGAGCACTTGACGTTATTCAAACGTTGGTTTGCTTTAATTTATATACGATCATGTATTGGACGACAGAAACGACTAAAAATAATGTCAAACAATGCTCGGGGTCCTTTTTGGAGAACCATGTCGAGTTTGGGCAGTGTCTTGATGGTCGTTTCCGTGGTGCGAATTATTTTCATATTAATTCGTCAGTTTCGTAAGAATTTGATAACTAAACGAAGACACTCAGCTGGCAATGTTAGATTTATCAAAACATCTTCGCGGGATAGACTCAAAAATATGGGTTTGAGAACTGTGCACTCTGACGCCCATTGCTGCATTTTCTGAATACTTGCGGACCCTACTATTTTGTTTGCTGGTATGGTTTAGCGTCAATTGGTGTAATTTTGAAGCAACATTAGGTATTATTATTTGCTTATACTATTGCATTAACCATACGTAGTGTTATGTATTTTCATTGGTGTCCGTGTCAAACGCGCCAGGATTTAGAGCCCCTTCGGACTCGGCAACAAATGCGCTAGCAAGAGTCCTTATCATAAATTGGCCATTGTTGTGTCTGACAAGACTCCCAGAATTAACATTGCTATTAATACACAGGTGTCATGTTGTGTGGCGTCATGTTGTCAAGTATGATTGTGGTGGAAAAGGAACACCGGGGCTTGCTAATAATCCTGCAACACACCGACTGAAATAGATGAAACATTATAAGGGCTGCTGTCACGGAGTCTGCAATTGAGTCTGGCCATAGGTGCCGTTCAAAACAACCTTCTGGGTCTCCTGGATATTCAGTTGGGATTGTTAATCGCCGAGTTGAAGTTTCAACCTGCACCTTCCCTGATTCTGAAGTTGTTTATCCTTTCAGCTTTACAGTAAACCTGCTCTCTACACATGGAAATTAACAAATAAAATATGAGCAGCTCTTCATACACTGCTGTCAGGGAGATTAAACTGAATCTTATTTGGTTTGTGCTTAAGTGCATGCTCTTTCGCCCAAATGGCATGAAAGTAGATACTTGTTTAATTGGTCGTTAGGGATATTCATAGGCTGAACTTTGATTAATTGTGTTTCTAAAGTGCTGTTGGAAATAGTAAACATATAAAAAAATTTGTAGTTTTGTCAAAAGTTTTTTTTATGTTGGGAAAATGTGCTCATGCCAAGGTAACAGCAGTCTTGTTTTTCAATTGAATATTGTCAAATAATAATAAGAAAGGTTCCCTTATCAGTCCCAACAAGGGGAAATTTGGAATTATCTGTATTTTAACCCAACCCTTTGTATAGGAGCAGTGAGCTGCCATCATTTGGCGCTCGAGGAGCAGTTAAGGGTTCAGTGTCTTGCTTAAGGACACCTCAACAGGCTTTCTGCAGGACCGGGGATCAAACTTGCAATCTTCTGATTGTCAGGTGACCCCTCTACCCATTGAACTATACATTGAAGATCTAATGAGTTTAGTTGGTGCTCTTGGGAAAGTAATGGAAAATTATTATCAGTGAATTGGATGGGAACATCACATCGACTTCTTTTATCTGAAATGTAAATTTTATGTGAAAAGTTTGTGGTTTGGGGTAGGAAATCACCATTTAACCTACAAATTCTGGGGATTTTTGGCTTTGTTGTGAGATGGTCTGCTCTGTCGACTGTTTTGGCAGATGTGGTAACCACCGTTTACTGGGCCTATTTAAAAAAATGTACCTGGGAATTAAGGTAAATGAATAGTTAAGCTAGGTCAACATTTATGTAACTTCGGCCTGGAGTCAGAAATATTACCTTTCCTCCCTGCATTGCATGATATAAAATTTTAAGAAATTCTATCCACCTTGTCATGTTAGATAAATGACTGTCTTTTTAAGGAATAAGACTTTACAGTCCGTATTAAGTCTGAATATGGTTTAACTTGTTTACTGTGATGATAGGTCTGGTTTACCTGTCACAATTAATCCCCATGTTGTGTTTGGGTATGGGGGGTGTGGGGAGGCATGGACTTGGATGGAGTTTTGGGGATTAAGGCCAGATACCTTTCCTCACGTCTTGCGATGGGTTCGAACCTGGAGTCTCTGGGTTGTCAGTTCCTGAAGCATGCAGTCTACCAATGAGCTACCACAGCCCTGAGTAACTTGCTTACAGCCATAGCTGAAGAAAAATAGGTTTCCCATTCTTAGCCTCACCACTGAATAATAATGTAATATGGAGGGCATTATGTTGCCTTATCCTCGGTGGAAAATAATAGTGGCAATGGAAGTGCTAAATGGTAGCTCATATTATCTCCTTTGATTTTGCTCATTTTACTAGTTAGGTTAAAATTTTACATTGTTTGGCGAGATACTGGACAATTTTTTTTTGCATTTTGCCAAAGCTTTTCATTTCCACTTAGATAGATATACAACAGCAAAAATGTTACAAACTAGATTGCCTGAGCTCTGTTTAGGGACTGATTATTCAGTCTGGTGAGTAGGTGGAGTCGCATACCTTTTCACTATCTACCATGGTGGGGGCAGTTGCTATTCCTGTAAATACTGTGATTCTTCTCTTTCTGCAATGATTGCATGAACACGATGCAACATAGTGCTTCTGTTCTTATGAGTTTTTTGTTGTTGTTGCAGAGCTTCTCCTTTATCTGTCTAAAAACATATCACATTTGAACAGTCAGCTTGACAACATCAAGGCTGGAAAAGAAAGTCAGCAGAAAATGAGATAAATCATTGCTAGAGATGGTCAATAGATTGTAGTTGACATACAGATATGCAAAGCTAGATAGCACAATAAATGATCTTTAGCTAAGGCTATGAGGCATTTGGGACGTTTGTTTAAGATCATGTTAGAAAATATGTTTAGTTTACTGTAATGAAGTGTAAGTGGTATATACAGGTAAAAAGGTTAGATATACTTTCATCTAAATGAAATAAATAAATGGATTCCCTCATCAGTCCCACAAGGGCAAATTTGGAATGCTCTGCACTTTAACCCATCCTATTGTATAGGAGCAGTGAGCTGCCACCATATGGTGCTCGGGGAGCAATTAGGGGTTGAGTGTCTTGCTCATGGACACCTCGACATGGTTTCTGCAGGATTGAGGATCGAACCTGTAACCTTCTGATTGCCAGACGACTGTTCTACCCAGTGAGCTATGCCGTCTCTAACACCAATTTATCTATGTAGGCTTCTATATCTTGGTGCAGCCAATTATTTTTTTCTAAAATGGTTCAAATCTTAATCATACCCCACCATCTTACACCTTGATAAGATGCTCGGCAGTCTTCAAAGATTGAAGAAGTCAGCTGTTCCATCTGCTTGCCTTCTAAACAGAAAACTCGCAAATGTGAGTCATAAGTTCATCGTCTGAATACCAGATGGTCACATGGCTCAGAAAATACAGGGCCCTCTATTTGATGAGTATGGATGATAGCATTCACAAGACACCAGCAAAGCACAACGGTTAGGCTAAGGACACAAAAGCGGATGTCCAGCAAACTGCATTCATAATGCATAATGCTCTGCCTAGTGTTGCACAGGTCAGGTCAGTGCACCATGGTAACATCATGGATGTACACATACTTAACTGCTGTATGAGTAGAGGTGAGACGGGACACAAATCCATGTTTTAATTACAAGAGCATTTTATTGCTAATCTTCACTGGGAAAAGCAAAACTGTTTAGTTAAGTCAGTGCTTAGGTGCACTATAGCACACGGCTGTATTTGAGATCATCAACCATATCTACAAATGAAAGAGTGGTCAAAAAGACATGGTTGTTTGAGTAAAGCAACATCACGAGTGATTCTCAGGCTAATCAAGTGTGCTCTTTCAAACAAGAGACCACGAGACAGTGAAGCATATCCTTACACCACTATCACCACCCCACTGAGGTTTACCTCTTGAAGTTGTGTGTTCATTTAAAAAAAAAGAATCTCTGTCTGGAGAGAGAGAGAGAGAGAGAAATTATTTCCCTAAAGGTTTTTACTTTATTTTTTATTAATCTTTCGATTGGTTTCAAATGTCTGTCGTCTTGCTATTAGTTTCACGTACCTTTGCACTTTTATTTTTCTTCACTCAGAAGCATTTGTTCTTTGTGGACAGGTGCCTGGTGTTTATTTTTCTCTTAATTTAGTGTTAAGCTGGCCAGGGTCAAAGGTCAATAGTTTGCAATTACTTAGCAACTCAAGGATTGCTTAAAAAGTCCTGCAGCTTTGAAAGCTGCAATACGATGCCACATGAGGAGCCTGTTGGCTGACCAAGGGGGTATCAGAATTCTGGTGGTAATAATAATAGGGCCCAGCAGCTGCCATGCTGTTGGAGTTTGAGACTGTTAAAAGTTCCATGCTCCGTAACTTATATCTCTCACCGATCTCTGCTTGCTGATGAAAAAGGATGGCATTGGCTCTGAAGAATGGGTGCCATTGATCACTGACCGTAGTTAAGACCTCAAATGGGTATCATGACAATTTTGGCTGAATATCTCTGTTGATAATTGGGGAATATTTTTGGGGTGACAGCACTTTGATGGGATGTTTACACAAAAAAACCTTTGAGAAATGATGATTAGTAATTTGGATATGGTAACCAAATTAGGGTGTTGTACAATTCACTGAGCTAAAACGGTCTATATTCAGAACATTTTATCACTTTAGTTTAATGCAAGATCAGATAATGGCATTTGAGTTATATTACATTATTCCAAAGGCCAAAATCCCAGCTGATAGTCTCATTTCACAATATTAACTATAT
>OMLC01017786.1:2571-22395 GCA_900302585.1 Regalecus glesne | reverse complement strand
TCGAGGACACTTCAACACACTTCTCTGTAGGTGCTGGGATTGAACCTGCAACCCTCCGATCAGCAGATGACTGGTCAACCCACTGAGCCATGCCGCCCTCAAAAATGTATATTCATCATGTCATCACTGAGGTGTTAACATGCTGATTAGGTAGCACAGCTCCACACATGTTACCCTGGGAGAGCCTTTCAGAAAAAAATGGAAGAAAAAGGAAAAAAAAATTAACTTAAGGAGACAATTTCCTCCCTGGAAAATGTGTGTGAACCATATTAGTGATGTGTCAGCTCCAGGCGCTTCCTCGATTCGGCCGAGGGGTCCGCCAAGTGGAAACACAAAGAGAGGTTAATTAGGTGGAGTCGATTCTGATGTTCTACTTCAAATGAAAATCAAACAACATCTCCTATCATCCATCATCACCAAGCCGCTCTGTGTGTGACCATTACTGTATATTGAAATGGCTGTCAAAGGTTAGAGATACAGCCAGCTCCGAGTGGTAGTCCCCACATCTTCAACGTGGAGAGCACCCCGCAGTCTCCTGTCATTATTACAGGCCACAGCCAAAGCTACTCTCTGATAACAGATGAGCTATTACGTAATGACTTATCTCCACTGTTTGGGTTCCACCAGCTAGCCCATAGAGAGACAGAAGGGTCTGCAGCCCCCCTAGCTCTGAAATAATGTGCTAACCCTATGGAACAATGCACCACCATATCCAAAGGCCACAGTGAATTGTTTTATATCCATGTTCACCACTTTTGCTCTGTAAAACTGGGAGGCCAAATGTTTATTTCAGTCTTTCAGTGAATGTTCCGTTGGTCCCTATTACCCATAGGCTTACAGTCACTTTTGTGACTCTGGAAAGGCCATTCAGATGATGGGAAACAGTTCATATTTAACGTTCAGGTTGGATAATCTGCATCAATTACTTATGCATTAAGCCTACTTACGATTCCCCTACCCATATCACTGTGTGGTCCTGACCCGCGTACGTATCTGAGTGGTGATTACAGTGATGTTGGTCTGTCTAAGATTCTTTCTTTCAGAAATGAACTGTCCTCCATTTGTCACTGTACATAGATGAAGCTGAATTTGTATCCATCCTCTAACCCATCCTATTATATAGCAGGGGTGAACAGCTGCAGCATCCAGGGACCGACTCCAGGTCTTCTCCTTATTGCCTTGCTCAGGGACACGGATAGGAGTATTAACTCTAACGTGTGTGTCTTTTTGATGGTGGGAGGACACCAGAGCACCTGGAGGAAACCCTCACAGACACGGGGAGAACAAACACACTCTACACAGACAGGACCTGGGATGACTTGGGATTTGAACCCAGGACCTTCTTGCTGTGAGGTAACAATGCTCTGTGCTCTACAAGGATATCAAGAATCCTTCTGATTTACTGATGCTTCATTAACAAGGGAAGAAAAAGACAAAAAGGCAAAAACGTGATTATTCTTGAAATCTACTTTGACCATATCTGTAATAAAATACTGAAAATGAAACAGAAAAAAGGTTGATTTAGACTTGAGCTTTTTACAATAAAGCAACAACAAAAGAATCCAAGAATCGTCAAACCATCACATTCCTTGCCACAATGTCTCTCTCTAAACCATGAGGGACTCGTCTCCCTAGACTACCGAAAACCGTTGAACGTTTACGAGAAATGGATCTGCACGGTGAGCGAATGTGATCTCAGGGGATCAGCTCCATCCGGTGTGGCAGATATGGATACGGGCACAGATGTAAGCATGTTGTGCAAAAGCCCACAAAAGCCTATCCTTTGCTGCTAAATGCCTGTAATGTCATGTAATGTACAAAGCTCTGATGACTTTTCTATTCATGGAATCAGGCCCGAATAATCGTTTTCTGGTTGGTCCTGTAATCAGGTACACAGGCTCATTAAATCCCCACTGAGCCCATCAATGAAAATAGGCCCAAATGCTGCCCACATGCAGCAGACAATGCTACGCTGTTACTAACACGTAGTTTTACACAAGTCTCAATGAAGCTGGTCCACCATCTTGATAATGGACTTATACCTTAGTCTCGGTGAGGTCTCATTGTACACCGACCACATTAGCATGACAATGCTTCTGTGCTAAAGCCGTCAAGTATGATGTTCTTCTCTTTTTGGAATAACATTAAGCAGACAATGTAGAAGCCACATATGTACATAACCAGCGGGTCAGTGTCCAGTGCATGGAAGCAGCGTGCCACCTCAACCTAACGTGTTCCTTTTAATGGCTTCGGGGGGAGACATGGATTTGTATCAGCCGCTGTCGCAGTGCATTGTGTCGGCACAGCTGCCAGTTGTGGCTCTCAAGATGAGGCTAGCAATCTCAGCGCAGGGACTACAAAGCAACAACAGCAGGGGGAGATGAGGAGAGAGGCACGGTGAGATTAAATGTGTAGCAGGCACGGCCCATCCACGTCAGGAGAACCTGTATTACACAGAACTGTCGGAGGCATGAAGGAGAAAAGCTCCCGTGTGAGCTGCTGGGCAGGTTTTATTTTCCCAATGCAGTAAACTAACGGTTAAACGTGAATGAGTCACAAAAGACAACAAATGGGCTATGATAGGTGAGCGGTGCATTGCCAATTTTGGCCTCCAAGGTTGTAAAAAGACGATTGAGATGCTCAAAGCAACACACTACGTCAACCCGGCATGCCTGTTGTGACCTTCACATGGAGTCTTTATGGGCGGCTCTCCGTCATAAACAAGCCCTCATTCGCCGTTCTTAAACGGATGAACAGGAAAAGTCATCTTGTCTGTCCCTTCACTGGAACACTCAAGTGAATGACCATTTCGGAGTTGAGGACAAATGTATGGCGAAGTACTTCATCATCAACAGTTGCCTCCTTAGCACAATGCAATAAATCTATGCCAGCTTAATATTGCCTAAGGCAATTAAAATGAAGATAAAAAAGTACTATTTGTACTTGAAAATCCTTTTCTCCATTTTCACTGCAGATGTGTCAGTTCGGTCCATCCCAATCATGTGGGTTCCTGCATACAAGTGAGCTGTGAGTCTGCTTCCAGACTGGCCGGGCCAAAAGGTGATCTGGTATTCAGATGGAAAGACTGTTATGTTATTTCTCCGGTATTCAGACCGAAGTTGTTTGCCATTTGTCTTTTGTCAGGGGAAATTATTGATTTTCTCCCAACCAATCACCTAACGTCCATTCTTTAAACTGGGTACCTTAAAAGAGTTCACCAAAAATGTCAGCTGATGTTGATAAAATATGCCTGTGTGACAGTGACATAGATTTGATCCCACCGCAGAGCATCAGGAAAGGTCATCCTACCTTAATACCCCATGCTCAATACACGTGACCCATACATGGTAAAGTGCTTTGAGTAGTTGAGTGGAGTAGAAAAGCAAATATAAAAGCTAATATAAAAGTCCATTTGCAATTTACTATGCCTTTTATACGAAGACATTTTTTTGGTAAATGCTAAAATTGATCATTCCCTGGTGTGAGTGGTCTGCTGCTGAGGTACTGGGGCCTCTTCAAAGTTCCTCATCCATCCAGCCATTCATCCATCATTGGCTGCTTGTCCAGAGTCAGGCCGCAGGGTCATGGTGGAGCCTATCTCAGTGCTCATTGGATGAGGGGAGGGGAGACACCCTGGACAGGTCGTCAATCCACCTCAGGGCTTGAATAGTTGGGGGTTTGGAGTCTTGCACAAGGACACCTGACCTATTTTTCATGTAATGAGGATTACCTTGGTGGCTAGATCTGGTGTATTTTCATTCAAAATTTTCATTGATACACACTATCCCTATAAATGATGATGATGACGATGATGATAATAATAACAATAATGATAGTATAATAATGATAATAATAATAATACATATCTTGTAATTGCATTATAATTCTGCTATCCTCTTAGTGCTGTATTCTGTAAATTGTGTTTTATTCTTTATACACAGCATCCATTGCATGCTTGTCCATCTTGGGAGAGAGATTCCTCCTCTGTTCTCACTGAGGATTCTTCCTGTTTTGCCTCGCTGATAAAGGGAGTTGTTCCTTATCGGAGGTGAGGGTCTGTCATTTTCCCTGCAAGAGGCCAACACTGATTCACACAACCCGGAGCTATAAACCATTCTAGTCCAGTGGATCAACAGGTCAACTTAAATTGGAGAAATTTCAACAAGGTTTATTCAGTTGCAAAAGACTTTTGCATCTGAATAAACTGAATAAAGTCTATTGAAATGGCAAACAACAAAACTTTATTAAATTATTGGCCAGTGATAATTCTAAATAAATATACTAACTTCTGCTCACTGTAGGGGATGAAAAAAAGAGAAACAGCAGCTATATGGTGACCTGCAAGAGGCTACACAATTCTCCTTAACGCTAAACACAAGTATTGACCAAAGCAAAAAAAAAAAAATCTGATCTGTGCCATCTCCTGTTCTATAGGGCATAAATTGTTTACTGGCAAACTATAAAATGAAAAAAACAAGGGTTAGTGATAAAATATAAGTATATCTGCTCACTGCGGGGCCTAAACAAATAGAAACGTAAAAGTGTCACAAAGGTCTAAAGTAGGCTAAAACTACTCCTTAAGCCTTGAGGAAGGTTAGCATTCAGGAAAGTCAGCTGTCTCACTTTCTCAGCACTAATTCTATTCCTCCCGTCTGACAGTTTGACCCGTTTTTCAGAAAACTCCCTCTGAGGGGACAGATGTAGCAACAATGCATAGCCTCGACCTCATTACCACAGTGAGTCTCTCATGAACTGCCTGCTGGCCCTCCCACCGTTCCAATGGATTTGAGAGCCTCTGCCAGATAGAAGAAGCTCACCTCCATTATGGAATTAGCTCAGCAGAGGGGGAATCTTTTGCTAAGCTGTTCTGACAAACACTGGCCAAAGTCCTGGCAGAACTGTGACCACCCTAGTGTCTATAGGCTTCCTGTATGGTCCTCCCCCTGGTCAGTGGGGCTGATCTGAAGGCTCACTCCAGCTGCCATTGTAGTAATGCCCTTGAGGGCTGAATCAGCTGCTTGATCATCTGTACATAGTGCCCTCTTGAACCTCGAGTCAATAATCATGGCCTCAGCAAGAAGATGGGAATCCTTAACTTGGCTGACTCTCCCTACTGTCTGTGTTGTTGATCAGGGAAACGAAGTCTGAAGACAGGTCTGTGATTGGTTGGTGGACTGAGCCTTACCGTCTCAGGTTTCTAGGGGATGGCTTTTGAGGCCGGTGAATGGTGATAGGGGAATGTGGGCTTGGCATTGACAAGTACTAGTGTGGTGATTAGGATTTCCTCCATCCCCCAAGCATGTGATACTTGGAGTTCCACCTTGTGACCACATCTTGTTTAAGATGGAGCTGTTTCAGGCCCATTTACCACCGTGTGGGTTCAAGTCTCTCCGAGACTGTTGTGCTCCTGGGCACGAACTCCACCACCACCTCCACTCTGGTCACAGTTGCATTTAATTGCCTTGATACTCTCCATTAAAACTTGACTCAGTGTGTAGGCGAAGCATGCCAAGTGTGCCCACCCAGTGTGTCTAATAGCAGCCTTAACATTGATGGCATTGTCATTCAGATTTGCCACCACTTTGTCTAAAATACCCACTCAGAGCCAATTCTCAGGAACTCCAGATCTAGTTTTGGTGCAGTATGGCTCTGTGAGTGAAAAGCAGTCCAGTAAATGTGAGTACTACTACTATTACTACTACTACTACTACAGTACTACTACAACTACTAGTACTACTACTACTACTACTACTACTACTACTACTACTACTACTACTACTACTACTACTACTACTACTACTACTACTACTACTACTACTACTACTACTACTACTACTACTACTACTACTACTATTACTATTACTAGTACTAGTAACACTACTACTAGTACTAGTAGTACTACTAGTACTACTACTAGTACTACTAGTAGTACTAGTAGTACTAGTACTACTACTAGTACTACTAGTACTACTAGTACTACTAGTAGTACTAGTAGTACTAGTAGTACTAGTAGTACTAGTAGTACTGCTGTGCTGTCTTCAAAGTTCATTATATTTTAATCAGTCCACACTCTTCCTACGATAAGATGTAGGGGCAGCATAGGTTAGTGGGTAGAGCAGTCGTCTGGCAATCGGAAGGTTGCAGGTTCTTCAGTCTGACTTCTTCAGACTGAAGAAGTTACCTGGTGAGTGACGAAAGGTTTTCAAATAACCTTCTGATCTAGTTGAACTGATTCACCTCTTTTTGTGATTTCCATACTTGGATTGTTGAGCATTTAACAGCTGTCTTTTTGGGCACAGGGACCATGGTGATGTATTCAAGACAGATGGGACTTCAGTGCTCCTACATAGAGAGGATCCTAACAAACTGCGTGATAACCTGATACAGGAGCTGCACCAATGCTGACAACAAAGCCCTCCAACGTGTGGCGAAAACAGCACAGGACATTTTAGGATTGAGTATCCATCACAAGAACTTCTCTCTCCAAATTCACTGTGTGAGGATCGGCATCATAGACTACCATAGAGGACAGGACACACCCTGGACACCATTTGCTTCAGTTCCTTCCATCAGGCTAGGGTTGGGTCCATCTCCAGATCAATGTGCACACGACCAAACACTGAAGAACTGCTTCATCCAAAGCCTGCGCTGCTAATGAACTCCAACATCCCCTCAGTCCAATGACACAGAGACACAGAGAGGTATGTTCAGCATTTGCAATAGTGACTGGCAGGTCATTTTAAGCCACTTGATCTGTCCACCACACCCTTGCTGCATATCTGCTGGTGATTCTTTTCTCACCTCATCGGTTGCATTGTACTTGATCACTAACTGTACTTTATATTGACTATAGTTTGCATTTACGGTTTAGCCTATGGACTTTTTATTACTGAACTTTTATATGGTCTCTTCTCTATTCTTTGTATGTGCCACTTGATACTGACACAATTTCAATTTTGTTGTAAATTCATGATGACAATAAAGTTCCTAAGTCTTGAGTCCTCAACAGAGTCTTTGGCTTGATAGGCAGATTGATATGTGTCCATCACTGGGGAGGAGCACTGGAGAGGATTTCAAGTGTGGCAGAGGGATCTTTGAGGACTTTGGCACAGGAATGATGGTTGGGAGTTTGAAGCACTATGGGACAGGTTTAGAGAGGTGTTCAATATGGTGGAGGATGTTGGGGCTGATTGTGCTGCAGAGTGGCTCAACAAAGCAGGACTGGTGCTGTCTAGCCCTGGCCCTCATCTCATGTTCACTCTCTTGAATAAAGCTCCCAGCTCATCCTCCTGGACACAGAATGGTGGCAGTGGGGTGAGAGTTGGGGTGGTGGAATAGGTTGTTTTCAAACCTTGCATAAAAACATGTACATGGGAGGTTATGGTCACGTCTGGAGGGGAGCAGAGGCGTCTTAATAATCTGTCATTTCCTTGAGGTTTGTCCACATCCAGCTAGAAGTGCAGGCGGAGAATTGTTGCTCCAGTTTCGTTGCATAGCTGGTCTTTGTCTGTCTTGCCTTTTCCGTCGTCGTGAGTTTGATTCCTCTCTGTTTCGGCAGTGAGGGTCGTTGGCTTGTATGACAACGGGTCACGGTTTCGGTAGGGGTGCACGATTCCTCGCAGAACTTGATGCGTGACGTCACCGTGTCCGTGAGCTCAACGAGAGACTTGTCAGCTGTACTAAATATGTTCCAATTAGTGTGTTGGAATCACGTTTCAGTGGCGTCCGCGGAGCAGAAGCTGACTGATTTGGACATTTTCTTGTTGGATTTAAGCTTTTCCTGTACTTTGTGATGAGGAACAACACAACTTGGCCGACTTCCCCAGCTCAGCTCTCCGGAAAGCGCGGTGAGCATTAGAAATGCAGCAGTGACTTCTTGTTCTGTTCTCCCTGCTATGGCGAGTGACTTATTACATACACTTCGAGAGGTCAAGGGACGGCCTCGTATGGTTGAGATGACCGAGCATGTTGATAGGCGTGCCGGGGTTGGAGTCTCCAACAGAGGAAACCTGTTGCTAGAGTTTGCTAGCTGTGTTAGCATTAGCCTGCATGGGATGTAAACGCCTGCTAGCTAGTACAACTGATGAGTAAAGACTAGAGCAGTGGCGGGGAGGAGTGTGGAGTTATCACGCCAGCGCTGACTCTCCATCAGACCATAGCCTCCACATTCTAATTTGTGAGGCAGTTTAGCTGACCTGTTGGCTCTGAACATGGTGAAGCCAGGGGGACTTAACAGCTTGATCAGGGACCAATTGATCTAGCCATGCCTCAGTTCAAGCAGAAGACTGAGCATTCTTAGTGTCCTTGGGCAAAACGAGGAACCCCCAGCTACTCCCTAGGCGCTGCGTGTGCTCACTGCTCCTGTACCATAAGATGGGTTATATGTGGGGAAGAATTGTTGTATATACAATGGCATTAATACTTCCTCTCTGGTTGTTGTGACTTTATGTAATGTGGACTATTGTAGTACCAATACTCGTGAGTTACTTACTAGATCATATAATATAAATACATAGACAAGGATGAAGTACGAGCTATTGGTTTACTGGCGCTCAAGTCACATCACAGACAGACATAAATAGTCGTTCCCAGAACACAGCAGTAGTGACAGTCGAGGACCGAGTGCTTGATCCAATATACCACACTGATGTTGTGTGTTTAAGACAACATTTTATCCACTTTATTTCTGAGGGATCGCATGTTGGATACGTTCAGTGCCGGTGGTAAGGCTGATAAGGCCGTGTGCTGAACCTGGAGAGCACTCCTGCTATCTGTCTTCCAGTGCTGAGTGCACTTCCCCTGGGTGATGATCCAGTGTTGTTTACAACCAGTATATCCTCCAGAATGTCGGCAGATAGGGCTAATTACCAATTCTAGTCCTCCCGATGTACAAGTCCTCATTAAATAAATGGTAAAATTGTTCCCTTATCAGTCCCACTAGGGGAAATTTACAGTTTTCTTCATTTGACCCATCCTATGTGCTAGCAGTGGACAGCTAGCACGTGTCTTGCTCAAGGACACCTCAACATGCTTTCTGGAGGACTGAAGATCGAACCTGCAACCTTCTGATCACCAGACGATCGATCTACCCACGAAGCTATGCTGCCTCATGGTTGTGTTTCCATAGCCATGATGATTATCTGATATAAACCATAGACAAAAGTGCAAGACACACAAGCAGAGGAAGTACTGGGGGGGGTGTTAGCCTCATGGTGGCCATCCTGCTTAGTCACTTGCAGATTATTTAAGACTAAAATGTTTCAACCAATGTTCTGGTGCTGTAGTTGACTGTTAGGAGCTTGGTCAACAAATTATAAAACAGAAGTCAAAGCGGGGGTGGCATGGCTCAGTGGGTAGAGCGGTCGCCTGGCGATCGGAAGGTTGCAGGTTCGATCCCTCTCACCCAATGAGAACGGAGATAGGATCCAGTTCCCCGCTATCTGATCTCGGATAAGCGGTTGAGAATGGATGGATGGACGGAAGTCAAACTGATGGGGTCAGGAGGTCACTGGCATGACCAGGAAATGACCTCAGGTTGGACCTTCTGCTCAGTTTGCCTTGCTATGCTGCATTGCACTCAGGTGGAAGGGGGTGGTACTGCATCATATAAGGCGGACCCACCTAATTGTAAAGGAAAGCCACTTTATTTGACCATTGTATTCCAACAATTAAATTGATGGGGGCAGTCATAGTTTAGTGGTTAGCGTGCTTGTTTCAGGAACTGCCAAGACAGAGGCAGTAGGTTCGAATCCACCAAAAGGTGCCAGGAAGGGCATCAGGTCGTAATCCCTCAAACTCCATCTGAGTGTGTCCCCACAATGTGAAGACTAACCATGGCACATAAAAACAGATCTTTTTATTCCTACAATGAAATTTGTCCTCCACATTTAACCCATCCTGTTGTGTGGGATCAGTGGGCAGTTGCAGCACAAGCATAGCTGTTAGGGGTTCGGCGTCTTGCTCAAGGACACTTCAACAAGCTTTCAGTGAGCCAAGTATCAAACCAGACACCATCCAATTACTAGATAGCCCACTCTTCCTCCTGAGCCACGAAACTGGTCAATACACTCTGAAAGTAACAGAGTTAAAATGACTGGTAATTTGAGATCAAATGTGTGAGAAATGATTATCAGTGTAGCATAGCTCGGTGGGTAGAGCAGTCGCCCTTGTGATCAGAATGTTACAGGTTTGATCCTCAGTCCTGCATAAGGCATGTCAAGGTGTCCTTGAGCAAGACATACAATAGCATGGGTTAAATGGAAAGAATTCCAAATTTCCCCTTGTGGGACTTATAAAGGATTTTTTGGATCACCTGGTACCATGAAGACGGTTCGGCAGTCTGAGTGAAAGGTATTGATCATCTGTTCCAAGGATAAAGTAACTAATCCATAGTTAGGGCAGTCATCAGTGAACAGCGTATCCATTTTTTTGCCTCAACCTTAAATCTGTCACATGAACAGAATCTCAGAGACAGAGGAAAATGTTATAGAATGGAAACTGAAGTCATTCAGACCATCTTGCACACATTAGTTGTATTGTAACTACACAATGTACATAGTCATTGGGATATGGCTTCTGTATAGTTCCTAAAATTCTATTTAAAAAACACTTTTCACCATTTTGTTGTATTTCATTCTTTATAGCTATGTTGTTTTTTTGCAGTCTTGGGAGTTTGCTGATTATTGTTCTCTTATGTGAAGCACTTAATGAACCGTTAAATATCAGCACATTTCAGATTTGATCTATTCAGTCCTAACTTGGCAAATTCAAAAGTGCAACCTGTGCAAAAGTTCAACTTGATCTGAGGACGTGTAAAAACTGACACACTGTGGGTGAATAATCTGTTTAATGAAAATCACTATAAAGTCATTAATTTAGATGAAATGAATTCCTTGGTTATTTAAGGAAGTCTTTTCAGATGGATGTTCTAAAAGCTCTTCCTTCCAATAGACCAGGGGTGTCCCAAATGATCCAGACAGCAGAACTGTGTGTGCAGGTCTTTGTTCCAACCAAGCACTTGCACACCTGATTCTACTAGTCAACCAATCATCTTTGGTAAGAACCTTGATTAGTAGAAGATACCCCCTTGAGTCCAACAAGCAAGGTCCTGAGCTAATAGAATCAGGTGTGTAAGTGCTGGGTTGGGACAGAGACCTGGACCCACAGCGGCCATTTCTGGATCACTTTGGACTACCCTGCAATAGACCCTTCCTCAGAACCCAGCCATTTTGGCTCCAAAGTCCTAAGTGAGGTTAAATGTAGCATGTTATTCATGTTTCTATTGTTATAGCATTCAAACATCTGTTACTGATGCTGAAAATAAAGAGAATTAAAAAACAACAAAAAAGAAAACCATTTCTGAGGAGTAAAGCAGCTGGGATGCAAAATACTGAAAATTAAAAATGTCGTTTTCTGTTAAGCTTCAAATGTCTTGGTTGAGACCTGGAATTACAAAGGTCTTATAAAAGCATTTTCAGAAGAAATATATATCTAGATCCTAGTGCCTTTTCATTACTACAGTCACATTTCTCAATTTTACCTCCTCCAAAAGAAAAGATAATTTGTTATTCAAAGTTGGATCAACAGCAGCTCTTCTAATCACCAACTATGCTTTGTTCTGGGCTGATGAGCATTCTCGAGTCTGCAGCCATACTAGGGTCCACGTTGTCTAGTAGTTAGACATTGTCAGAGTCCTTGGTCTTCTGAAGAACTTTATGACAAACACCTCAGTTCTGAGGCTCTCTCTGCTTTGTCATTCAGAATAACCCTCGTGTGTGTTAGGGTGTTCCTGTTTTTTAACCCTGTTAGTCCTCTGCCCAGTACCTTGGACAGATGAGGTTAGGGTTTAAGCACTGTTATCACAAAGACAAAAGCCTTAACTTGCACCAAACCATATCCTGCTGCTGTGACCTCACTTCCTGGGGTTGGAGCCTTTGTGGAACAGATAGATTGGTCTCTGGTTACCTGGAAATACAAAAACGTGATCAGTTAGCTAGATGTAAAAGTATTTACCCCAAGCCCTTGAAAATGAAAATGGAAGAGTAGTGTGTGAACTAATCTGTTGGCAGTCTGTCAAACTGATATCCTCTAGTATGTATGTGAATCGATGTATTTGTACCAGTGTGTTTGAGCCTGTGTAGGTCAATAGTCTGCTTCATAGAAATTCTATTCATGCACATGGCTGTATGTATGTATAAATTTATGTCAGCAGCCTCTATGAGAGAAACCCTTTATTCTGTTTGTGTGTATGTACCTGTGTGTGTCAGTAATCTGTACGATTGAAATCCTATATTATCAGTCAGGTAAGAAGTGAAATTCTCTGGTTGCAGACGAAGGTTCCTGTAGTTCTTAAATGTTGTCTCCTAGAAAACAAAGATCTGCAAAATTATCAAACACATAACGGTAGTTCACATTTTCTGGATCGCTGATGTACTTGATGATATGAATTGCTATCTGCTATTTGTCGTCTCTTCTACTAGTTCCACTTAAAATTTGATGTGGACTCTTCTATGTTGTCACAACTATGTAGCTCTTGTATCTTAACATGAATATATGTTAAATCCTTCAGACTCTTGTAAGCTGCTTTAGATAAAAGTGGCTGCATAATGAGAAGAACTGTGTGCACATGTTCATGTGTGTATTCGTTACCGTAATTCTCTTGCTGCGGCTGTAGCTGCTCCATGGCTGAGGTTCGAGGATGAACATTCCACATGGTGATAGACTCTGATAAACCCGTTTGAACAGTCTCACCACACCTGCATCTCCAGATTGGAGCTGGATCCACTTGGTTACGCTCAGACACATTATGACATCATAAAGGCCTTGGCCAGGCCACACCTCTTGCTCTGAGACATAGTCCCCCTGGAAACCAGAGCAAGGAAAAGTTATCGTCAGCAGTACCTGGGTATTCATCATTTTATGAATCATTATGGTCATTTTCATCATCTAATGCTTCACACATCTCGGGCTTAAAAAATACCTTGACAATAGCAATATTCCATCATCAGGATGTGATCTTTTTTTTTTATTACTCCAACATATTAATGTCATTCTACATATAACATCAGATACACACATATCTGAACAGTATGAGGCAAAACTGGCACCAATTTTACCGATATGAAGGTGATGTTGGGGAATCCATCAGCCTGGTGGGACAGTGGAGGGGCAGAAATGGGCCCATGACACAGCCTGAGGGAGAGAGGAAAGGAGTTGACGGAGGACAGAGCCCTCTCAACTTCCTCCATCACCTTCTCTTCTCTCTTCCCTCCTGTCTCTTGATGCTCATCTTTCATAGAAGTGTCTGTTTCTAATCTCTTCTCTCCTCTTCTACCTCTTTCCCTTAAGACTAGGTCATGTGACAGGAAATGTCTGATATTCTGCCTGGCAGCATGGACCAATCGCTGGTCTCGGTCCACTCCCACTATTTTGGATGGGAAAAATCTTCTGGCAATTGCCAGAGTCAGATGGCCAACCCCGCAGCCAATGTCCAGTACCTCCTTGTCTCTGAACCAATTGGCTTTGAGCAGCCAGAGCCTGGGGTCTTCCTGTGATCCTATTTGCCCCTCATACCCATCACCATAGAAACCATGGTATCCATAGTAATGGCTATGGTTACCAAACTGGTAGCGGTGTTTGTCTTTTTTGTTCTTTGCTGGTGCTTGAGCGGAGTTTGCCTGTAGTCCTCCACACCTGTAGAGAAGATGGAGGAACCATGTGACTGAAAAAAAATGATTTGGCCCTATTCTGGTTGACAAATTTAACTTCTAATCACATTACCTGCTGACATTAGCCCCTCCTACTAGTGGAGTCTGAAACTTGGGTTGCTGGGTAACAGCAACTAGAATATCTGTACCCTCTGATGACCTCATCGAGATAGTACGGCGACGTCTGTTTTGGCGACCATCCCTTTGGTTACGAGGTTTGTGGGTGTGGCTGGTTGGAGGGTGAGTGTGTCTTCTGGGTAAAATGGGGAGTTGGGCCACATCCTCACGACAAGTGATGGCAGTGTTAAGTTCATAGGGCAGTGGTGAAGGAGGGATACTGCTCTCTCTGGTCAAAAGTGGTACTGCAACTGTTGGGGGGCCAACAAAAACAGGAAGCAAACATCACAAAAAAATGAATCAGTTCAACTTGATCAGAAGTTTATTCAGAGACGTGTCATCTCTCAAACAGATGACATCTTCAGTCTGAGCTGACTGTAGCATCCCCACCCTAATAAAAAATACAGTTGGATGTTACACAACATGGATTCATTTTGTGATTCTTTTACCTGGACTATTGAGCATGCATCAGGATGAAAAAGCAAACGCGTTTACTCAAAACGAGCCAGGAGTGTGACAATTCAGTGATTGATCCTATTCCCCAGTCCTCTGTGAATAGTCCTCATGACCACTGAATGTCCAGCCAATGAGCAGCTCTCATATGAACCCAGCCTTTAGTGGTGTGGTATCACTGTGTTGTTTATCAGGGTGGGGATGCTGCAGTCAGCTCAGACTCAACATGTCTCCTGGAGGAGAGAGGACACGTCTCTCAATAAACTTCTGATCCAGTTGAACTTATTCACCTCTTTTGATTCCGTAACCTGGATTATTGAGCATGCATCAATTTACAATTCGTGTTAGTGGGCAGGCTGTCGTTGCTAGTCTGTTTATTAACTTTGAGCTTAGCAGTTGGCTTTATTGCCTATCCAGCCAAAACCAGCCTCATTAAAATGATTGTGTGTGGTGACTTTTCCACAGTCACAGATAAGCTGTCTCAATTTGTCTGTGACTTAAGAGCAGCATATTACTGCCCCACACATGACCATGGACACACCCTTGATTTAGCTTTCACCCTGAACATATCTCCTAATTCCTTAAATAACATTGATTTTTCTTTCTGAGCAGAAATGCATTACTTTTGATGATTCCTTACCATCTACTGCAATACCCAAGAATTGTGTAATTCTGTCGCATCTTTAATAAGCAGTTACCAGCTATGTTTTCCAGTTACTCTACCAGTCTGGCCAGCAGGCCTCCTCATTTCACCAATGTTACAATAGAATCGTTTTATTTGCCACATGACCAAGGCCGGTGGAATTTGTTCTCTGCATTTAACCCAGCCTATAGTGTAGGAGCAGCAAGTGTTGCTGCAGCATGGTACACAGGGAACAGTTGGGGGATTTCGTTTCTTGCCCAAGGGCACCTTGAAAGCCTTTCTGCAGGGGCTGGGGACTGAACCACCAATCCTTGATTATTAGATTACTGCTCTACCTACTGATTTATGCTGCCCCAAAATAATGACCAAGTTAGTTGGTTGACTGATTTCTATACATCTTCCCTTGATTTTCCAGCTCCATGTACTTCCAGGGCTTTCCCAGTTATTAAGACAACCCTTTGGATCAATGAAACCATTCACCACCAAAGAAGAGCTTATAGGAAGCAAACCCCTGATGGAAAAAAAACATCTCTAAGAGTTCACCAACTCCATATGACTGTCATTACTGAATTTGAACCAAACCATATGAAATGTGAGAGCTGCTTACTGCTCTGACCTGATTGATGGTAACAGACATAACCCAATGTTTCTGTTTACTACCATCAGTCAGGTTGTGAATCCCCCTTCTTTTAATCTTTGTCCCTTCTGCTAATTTAATCATCATTTTGTCATCGTACTGGTTGCTAAATCCAAAATATTCCCACTTGGTGGATTTAAAAGACAGTGGTACCGCTTCAAATTTGCCTCTCTTTGTCTTGCTAGTGCTTGCCATTGTCACTTTGGAGCAGCGTGAAGATTTGCTTGTAGGTTCCCATCTTTTCTCCACCCTGAATTTGCATAGAGAACTGATGAGCTCAAGGGAAATTCTGATAGGCTTCAGAGATATTCTATGGATCTGAATGTACAAATGTGCATGTAGTCTGCAGGCCACTAAGCAAGTTTTAGACATTGAAGGCAAATGACAGGCATATAACGATACCGTAGTTCAGGTGTGCATAGGGCCGTACTGAACAGGTCAAAAACATACGGTTGTACCATTGCATCCCTAGTGGAGATGACCATGTCTTGGTAAGCAGACCTCATGTCTACAACTTGTCTGACTCGCCCTTAACGCCTTGAATGCTTGAAGATACAAAAATTTAAATAATCTTTTCCAAAAAAAAAGACTTTAAATCAACCCCCCCCAAAAGTGATGGATTTACCGCATCAGCAAGTCTAATGTAGGTAAACCAACTCAACCCTTATTGACAGATGGATGGACAGAGTCAGGCAGAGGATGCAAAGGTGTTTTAAGTGGAAATGATCAATCCTACCTGTTGGTCCTTTAGAGGGGAACAGACGAGCTGGGACGACCTCGCTCTCTCCTCCTCTTCCTCCTTCTGTCTTCCCTCTCTCCCCCACCTCCGCCCCAGCAGTCCCCCCATGGTGTCTATTCCTGTGTCGCCTTCTGCTCTTCGGCGGGGACAAGAGCAGTCTTCCTGCCCCTGCTTCAATACCTCCCTTCAGGTTGAGAGGATCTGTGATGTCACGAGGGACCAGGATCTCCACTGGATCTCCTCCTCGTACTGGCAAGGGGGAAGACTTGGGGGTCTCCTGGTTGGTTGCTCTGGAAAGGAAGGAACAAAAGAGTGAAGAGAGAATGAGCAGCTAAGTTCAAAGGTCATCTGTGGAACCAATAACGTGTGTGTGTGTGTACGCACACGTGTATCAATACCAATGTGCCTGCATACCTGTTGACCTCCTCATCCAATAGGGAGTTAAGATTCAGTGGGTCGAAGATATTTCCACCCAACAAGAAATTTGTTGGTAAGATGGGCTCTGATTGGCTGTCACTGTTGACACGACGACGACGCTTGGCCAATCCTTTGAAACCAACGCCCACAGAGTACCGCCGCTTTGCAATTTGCTGAGTGAGGACAGTGGAAGGGGCTTGATTTTTGCCCGCAGGCCGAAAGCCATTTTTTTGCTGAAGGGGATGCGTCTTGGCACATTTGGGCTGACCTGGTAGGGAAATGCTTGCTGGGCTAACTTTGATTGGCACCTCCTGTAATGGCCTATCACAAGGGAGGATGATGTCTTTTTCCATTGAAACTTTGATCATCTTCTAATGGGGTTTGGCTCCTGGCTCGGCATCCAATGGTATCAAACTCACTGGTGAATGGAGGAGTTTCCAAAACGTGTCCTGCCATAAAAACAGTTTTACATCAAAAACAAAACCTTTTATTTCCAACTAATAACATCATATATTATTAATGACAAAGACCACTAGCTCCTATTTGGGCCCAGAAATAGAATCTATGATGTCGCTATCACCTTTTCCTGTACAGCATTTATGTAGCAGACATTTTAAGACACCACAAAATGAAAATTGGACTTTTGCTTTGTCAGTTACTTTCCCCATATTATGCACCGAACTGAACAACTTTGGACCAAAGAAAATCTCCCAAATATCTGGTTTTACAATGAATTGTTTTAGGCTTAACTTCCTCTAAAACACCCATATCTGAGATTGTGTTGCCCAGTTCTGAGGAGGTGGGCAAGCACCATTCCATCCAATATCACCAAACATTTTACGACGTCCAATCAAATATAATTCATACCTGCGTGTTGCTCTGCATTTTCACGTGGAAATATCCTTTTTAGGGCTGCATGTATCCTTTCAGAATAGTTATTGTGATGTGTGCAAGGGCAATAGTCCCATTGCAGAATGTGCAATGTGAAGCAAGGTAAATCAATAGAAGCAGCTCATGATACCAGGCATGACTCAGTTGGTAGATCAGTTGCCTGGCAATTGGAAGGTTGCGGGTTCGATCCCCGTACCTGCAGAGAAGTGTGTCAAAGTGCCCTTGAGCAAGACACTGTTCCCCTAACTGCTCTCCCCTGTGATGGACCAGTGACCTGTACAGGGTGTTTTCCCATCTTTGGCCCAATGAGGATAAGTATTTGACAGTGGGTGGATGGATCTCATACAACCACATTTTGCTTCTTGACACTAATTGAAAAAATAGAATGTAATTTTGACCAGTCTACAAGAGAAACTTGTCTGATATAACATGATTTGATGCTTGGACGTTTGTCATTTCTTGACATGCCTGCTTCTCAGCTAGTTATGTGGATTGTGGTTGTATCTGTGGGCACAATGGTTAATCCACAGATTGGGCAGGCTGAGTCTTAACAATTAACATTCTGATTAACAGGATATGACTTTCTATAAAGTGTGGACATATTTTAAGTTTCATTTTTCATCAGACTAGACTCTCATTGTGCCAATTGCGGTGTCCACTTGCTTTGAGCAGCAATGGTGGCAAAAAGAAAATTTAACAAGAATTCATATAATAAATAAAAAAGGGCAAAAGAGCTCTATGTGGGTCAGCTTGAGTCCTGGGTAAATCATATGCAACAGCTGTAAAATGCTGTGCGTATACGATGGGCCCAAAACTGGTATCTCGAACATGGTATCATATGTTACCACTTCATCACGCTTACGTGGACATCACTGAAAAAATAGCAACTTGTGATTGGGTGTCTGTCTTGAAATCGGAAAATAATTTGTTTCAGTGGGTGGATGAGGTTACAGCCGATCCATGCATGACTGTTCTCAGCTGTTGCGCCTTGTTGTTTTTCTGGCTCCATCTCCTCATTTGCCCATAGAAATGGTAACAACAACGCACAACACACTTTTCCTAGCTGCCCTACAAAATCATCCCAATGATTTTAGAATTATTGAGGTCCATTTTTACATGTCACAAATGAGTCCCCACGTTGTGAGGTTGGACATGAACTTAAGATATTTATTAGTTCTACAAGGGAAAATTTGCAGTGTTACAAAGCGGCAAAGCGGAACAGAGGGATAAAAAGATGGACTTAGATGGAGTTTAGGGAATTAAGGCTTTTTCCCCTTCCTGACACCCTGAAGTGGGTTCGAACCTGCAACATCTAGGTCGTCAGAATGATTAATTCCTTCCAAATGGGAGCTATGGAATTAATCTAGTGAAAATTCCTGTAATTATTTTATATCATGGTATACTGTGGAGAAAAACTTTCACTATCCTGAGCCCTAGTAATATTACAGAATTCTTGCTCTGAATGTCATTTCTGTCTTTAAATCCACATCGATGTTCCTTTCCCAAGACAGCCTCAGATGTGACATCATGATCCCCACACATACACCGAGGGTCAGTTAGGAGGGACCAATGACATTACAGGGATTTAATAAACGCTCTTATCCAGTGACGTACAACAGGTGCAAAAGATACTGGAGCAACACTAGAAGCTAGATAACAATCCTAGTGCCATCATAAGACGCAACATCAACCAAGACATCACTGCAAGAGGTGGCCAGTCATAGCTGGCAGGTCCACCTCGGGTTCCATGTAATTACACTTCATGTAGGTAGAAACACCGTCTAACCTGCACTTCAACAATTGAATCAATCCTTTATCCCACATGTCTGAGCTTAGTGTCAATAATGACAGCAGTTACGACCCAATTGAAATGTGTCCGTAGTCACAATCTGTCGGTTTAAAGTAGCCCTGGGCAGCAACACCATGTTAAAGAAGAAGAGCTTTAACAGTCCCCTAGTCCCCAATGTAATATCATGTAAGGAGAGCTGCAGCATGGTACTTACTCGGTAGTAGTTTGCTCTTGTCCAGTGTGGGACGGGGTTCAGGTCCACTCCTCACCACCAGGACTCCTTCTATTTGTTTGCTTGTGTGTGTTGTCCAGACTGGGCTGCATACACAAAACGACACTCCGTGTGTTTTGAGGCAGGCAGACAAGACGGAAATAGACGTGTGCTCCCCCCCCTCTTTCTCTCTCCCCTGTCTGCAGAGAAAGTTTGTCAAT
>OMLC01017773.1:2244-30328 GCA_900302585.1 Regalecus glesne | reverse complement strand
TATTCTGAAAAACTTTGTTAGATGTGGTGGGGTTTGGCCAGGTCTGAGTTCAGATACACAATAGTAACTGTAACATCATCTCTGTACATTCGAGCAAGGTCCTCTGGAAGTGCAAGAATGGAGGCCAGTTTCTCCAGGCATAGGTCTCCATGGTCCCCTTTGCCCAAGGCATGTCTGATGAGGTGTGTGGCAGCGTTGGGGTCCAGAGGAAGAGTGGCACGGGCCTGGCGTTTCAGCAGGAGTTCATGCATCTGACCCAAATTTAGTTTCCTTTCAGATGGAGAAACGGGAGCCTGGAGAGAGCAGTATGAAACATCAAATGGCAAGTCTAAATTAATTATGATTATCAGCACTCATAGGTATACTATGTGGGAATTTTTCCTAAACATGGTCAACAGTTTTCTCACTTGATCTAATGCCTGATTTATGCTTCTGCAATGAGTGGGGCTCTACCAATGGCTACGGCAGTGTCTCTGCTGCTGATTTTGCTATACAGTTGCCTGGATACCACAAGAGCAGTGATTTGTTTGCTTGGGCTGCTTACCTGCTATGTGTTTCCAGTACTGAGCATGGAGCAGTATTTCCATCTCTCACATTTAATATCCAAACATTTAACTCCCATTCTCCTACCTCAACATGTTAAGTGGTACACAGATTACGTCCCTTTCAAACGTGAATATTTTTATTTATGCCAAAAATTAGCTCTATTTCCCCTAATCTAGCAATAACATTTGCATGGCAAATGTTCTCTTCTTAAGCATAAGCAACTCATTCCATGTTTGTTTTTTCATACATATTTCCACGTATAAGCCCATTGGGCCATGTCTAGCAGTAGTATAAATCAGATGTTATACTACAGGCTCCTATGGTGGAGCCTCATGATCCCCTTGATATGGAACCATAAATCAGGCATGAGGAAATCGTGAGTCGATGTGTTTCCAAAATATTCGTTTCCCATTTAATTTACAGTTCCCTTGATTGTGTTTACTCTATTTTTATTCATAAGATGGCTCCTCTCTTAGAGGGTTTAGAAGGAATCCATCTGACCCTCTCTAAATGTTCCGGCTTAACAACACATAAGTTAATAATGGGTAAGTACATCCATAATATACATGAGCAACCAGTTTTGCCACAAATATATATAGTCTACAGGAATAACTGCTTATAGGACAGCTAAACAAGAATGGTAATGGAAGGTAGGTAAGCAAACGCTGTCAAACTTTTAATATTCCTTTAAATCATTTTAGATTCCATAAGCAATAAACTTACTATTGATAATGGTGTTTGAAAGAGAGCAGATATTCGTATTATACATGCTGCTGCCCAATATGGGCAAAGACAGTGTTGCAGAAGCGCTCTCTTGCAAAATATCAACACCAAGTTAAATATGTTATGAGTGGCAAGAAATCTCCATCAAGTCAGTAGCTTGACCTGATTACCAAAGTTCCCTAGAGATGGCAATATTTTATATCTTAGTGGTGCTAATAAAAACAAAGTTGGTGTATGTAATAATTCCATTCTGGACACATACCTGTAGATGAATTCCACTCAAATGTTCCCCGACAAGTTGTACAGCCTCTTCACTCCCTAGCTCATCCCAAAGCCCATCAGAGCCAAGAATCAGAAAGCGGTCCTGAGGTCTCAGCTTATGATATGTTAGCTCTGGTGACACATCCAGGTAGGGTGGTGTGAGGAAGTTGGGCGGGGTGCACTGGTACATGTTCAGAGTGTCTAGGTCTACTCCAGAGTCCAGACTATCGAGAACACTCCGCTGCAATTCTCTACTCCACTTGAATCTAATGTCACCAAAGGCACGCAGGGGCATCAGGACCTAACATCATAAACAACAAATATAGGGCCAATTAGCTTGATGGGAAAAATAGAAAGGGAGACATGGGCACTGTCTTGTATTTTAAGCTCAGCAGTCACTTCAACTTAATTGGCTCATGTTACACTGCTGAAAGCTCACCCCGAGTAGCCTGTCCTCTACGACTACAGAGTTTCTCTCATTTGGGTGTCGGGCCCTGATCCGTTCAAGCTCAACCAGATTCTGGGAGTTGTGGTCTCTGGAAAGGGGCAAGGCACTCCATGACCCATCCTCCTCCTGGACTCCTAATACTGCTCGGGAGTCACCAGCATTAGCTACATGGATCCCCTCCATGCCAACATGGGCAACACAGGCAGTGCAGCCAGAAAACGCCACCTGTATGGGCAAATTAGGGTAAGTATACCACCTATCCATGTGCAATCTGACCAACTAGGTGAATAGTGAAAAATGTTACCTGTATAGCTGTGCTTTTCATAAGGTCACTGGAAAGAGGGATCTGAGCTTCAAGGGAGATGTCAGAGTCGAGGCGCTTAAAGGCATAGTCCAGAGCATCCCATGGACTAAAGGGGGAATGGAATAGGGTTTGAGCCAAAACCCTGATATTGTTAGCATCAAAGAATATATTTCAACAAATAAATAGAATTGGTAGAATTTTTTAATGTTACTCTACATGCACACTTGTTGTGCATTGCCAGATAAATTAACCAACCTGGCAGAATTCACCTCCACCTCTGGCATCCCTATGAAAGTACACACATGCACATTCTCAAAATGAATATTTAAAGTTTACTTTGGCTGAGATTTATAAGGTTCAGCTAATTTTTTGCTAATAGTTAGCTTTCTTCGAAGGAAGACTTAAAATGTAACTAGTTAATTTTAGTGAACATTTTTTCTGCTAATCATAGTGCTTAGTGTCTTGATGAGGCAAGATGTGAATGTTTTCTATTCATTATTGTTAATGTTTTCTCAGTTCCATGTATTTTATAGTACTCCAAAACTTATTATGAAATATGGTATAAAATTATCATAATACAATCTAAAACATCTATGTGATGTAAGCAAATGAATGGAAAAAACCATGAGATCAAATGAAGAGTACATATAAGGCTTTAGAATGCACATATACATACCTCATGCCATCACCAAGTTCCTCACTATCCAATAATTCTTGCCAAAACACCCTGAGGTGTTTGACATAGAGTGGGGCAGACTCGCGGAAGTTAAGGTCTCCATGGTGTTTGTACCATTGCAAAATGCGAGGGACAGGTCTCCCATTCTCCATACATCTTTCAAGCTCCTCCAGACTTCGCTGAGACATCATTGCCACTGCTATGTAGTACAGCAAACGCTCACTGACCGCCTGGGCACATGCCCAGCCCCCATGTCCATCAAACACCCCAAAGAGCATGCCTTTTGTCTGGAGGAGTGAGAGTAAAAACAACATTATGAGATTATACTAAGATAAGAGAGGTGGATATACAGATGGGAGAAGATGCCTACCTGTAGGCAGGTGGCTGCACTCCGACGATCCTCATTAGGTGTGTTAGCACCAAGCTGATTGCTCACAAACTTTCTTATAGCACTGAGTCCCCTGCCATCAAACTCTGGAACGTTCACAAACTGAAATACAAACAAGACATTGTAGGTATTCAGTTAATACATTATCTTAAGTGGGGAATAAAATCTAACGGTGTAAACCTCTGAAGTAATGGAGAGAGGGTGCCACCTAAAAATGCAAAGAAAAGTTAAGAAGGACTGTTTAAGGGGTTCTGGTTATGAAACAGTTTAGTTGTGCAAAAAAAGAGACAAAAACATCTTAATCATAGCTACCTATGTTCTGATAGCCAACACATTCGTTCAGATAAATATTCAAATTCAAACTTATCCCATCCCAAAAACCTTGTCTTGGAAAATACCTGCTCATTCGCTCGAAGAATACTGTTGATTTGGACTTGATTGAGCTGGAAATTTGGATCCAGTCGAGTTGACAAGTACCGTCTGAACTGATACCGTGAACTGGACTGACCACTACTAAAACATTGCTGGTCGGATTTGCAGCAAGTCCAGGAGGAAAACTGAGAATGTTGGGTCAGTATTCGCAGCGAGGATGACAAAGCATCAAATAGTGCATTCTGGTGGGACAATAAAACATAAACATTGTTATTTAGAAAATCTGGACGAGATAGCCACATCCAAAGTGACAGTCATCGAACTTTTTAATTATACTCTTATGCTATCTGTTGTGATGTGCAGTGGAGCCAGAAAGTACAAAGTACACGTATGTAAACAGTGAGGTTAGCTCACTAAAGGGTGAAACGGTAATATAACCTGGGCCAAGACCGAAGAGAAGAGCGCCAGAGAGGAGTTTGAGGCTCTGTGCAGGATGTTAGCGCACAAACGTGCAGACATATCAATGACAATGGGAAATTAGCTCTGCAACTCCGTCACCTCAAGAGACGAACCTGATGGGGAAAAAATATAACAGGTTAGCACGTTAAGGGTAGAGTTTATCATTATCTAACTCAAGTGACAGGTGGGTTGGCTAACGTAATCTCGGTGAACTAACATCCAATTGCTGATGTGTTCTGAGGGTTTCGATAGCGCAATTTTATTCTAACAGATGTAATGGCATTGAACTATTAGCATTAAGGCTACCACCCTAGCATTACTTCTTCTTCTCGGTGATGTTTAGAAGTGGTTGGCTTCCGAAATGTTGAATTATCGCCATCTATTGGATCTAAGATGAACTTTCCACTAACTAAATTAAAGTGGTAATTCCCACCCATTATTAACTCTTTTATAACTTATCCATTTCTCAGGTTTCTGAGAGGGACTAAACTACTGCACACCTCCAGAAACTCCCACAATGAACCAGATATTGTCTAGTGTCTTAATTTCAAACTAAATTCCACCAAAATATATTTTTCACTAGATTTGATGAGACACCTGGCCCGTCCCAGTCCTCACTATTGCACCCCCCCAGTCTATGCGTCAGTAGACCACCCCAACTCCCTTTCCACATCGTCCAACCCACAGTTACCATCCTCTGCTCAATCCCAATCATCTCAACCCCAGCCAATACATAGCCCCCCTTGCTCCAACCTGTCCCTCACTACACTCCAGGTGAGGAACCGACTCGGGAAGATCTAGACAGGGTAGGCTTTGGGTCCAGATGGCATCAGCCCCAGGCTGCTGAAATCATGTGCAGACCAGCCAGGCGGCCCTTCGATCTGAGCCTAAAGCTGGGGAGAGTATCACAGCTATGGAAAACATTCTTTGTAGTACCAGAGCCCAGGACTCTACCCATACCCTAAGGACCTCAACCGTTACAGGCCGGTTGCACTAACATCCTATCTGATGAAGACACTGGAGGGGCTGGTCCTTCCTCATCTCTGTCCCCTGGTGAGCCCAGTGATGGACCCACTTCAGTTTGTCTGTCAACCTGGCATGGAATGGATGATGCACCATCCTCCAACAAACACCGAGTTCTCTCTCACACTTGGAGAAGCCTGTGAGCACTGTGGGGACCACATTATTTGACTTCTCCCAAGGCTTCAACACAATACAGCTCGCATTCATGGGGGAGAAGCTGGAGCATACAGAGGTGGACCACCACCTCACAAAATGGATTTTGAAAAACCTAATTCAAATTTAATTCTACTGGCTTGTGTGAAGTTTGTTACAACTTGGCTGTCTTAATCTAAACATACTGACGGAGATGTCAATCAGTGTCCACCTTAAAATGTAGTCAGCCTATGTGCACTGGACAAAATACCATGGAACTGTATTTCTTCTTTATTGACCCTACTCTTAATTTATTTCTTTTTTTTAAACAATCTTTCATTAGTATCACCACAGTTTACACATATGATTATTGGGATATAGAGGATTGTAGTTTGTAGTGGATTTTTTGAATAAAATGAAGACAGCCATTTAAACTTAGAGCTCACGATAAATATTCAGGAAGTGCAAGGCGGAAGCAAAGTAGCTAAATTGTCTCGCTATTGGTTGTTACAATTAGGCGCAACTTTAGCATTGTTTTCAAAGTAAAATTTAACATCAACGTCAGCGGAATATTATCATATACGTTAGTATAATTTTAAAAGTTAAATTAAACACAATATTTAGTACATTAGATTAATGTTTAACTAACTGAATACTACATGAAATCTGCCGCCACTGGAAGCAATCGCTACTTAGGGTAATCAACCACGTCAATACATGTGTTAGCTCATCATCTAGACATCTTTGACAACCCAAAACGGTTGGTCTTTTCTTTTTGAAAGTATATTAAGATAAATATTTATTGATAACTTACTTTAAGTTTGAAGTTATAGAGCCAACAAACTAAATGATTTAGGTTGGATATTGAGGCACTAACTCCTAGGTTTTAGAAGACACTGCTTGCGTGGTCGTTAGCATTATGTACCCTGATGAGACAAAGAGTGCTCAATCTAACTGGGTCATTGACATTATCCTGGGTACATTTTGTAGCATTTATGCGTTATTAAATTTAATAACGCATTTATTGATTTAATAATTATTGATTTAATAATAATAATTATTAAATCAATATACAGCTCGCAATTTGTGAATTTTAATATGTAAGTTTGTAGACACGATATAACTTTTAACTATGAATTTAACACTTACATATCGTCCTTTAAACCACAGATAAAGTCATATCGCAAAATGGCGTTGGATGGTGGCAATAATGACCATAATAGTAAGTGACGCTAGTTAAGAGAATTGGTCTTTCAACTTTGTAACTGTCGTTAATCACACACATGCCCATATTTGAGATTCACAATCTGATCAGATACGCAAACCGTCACCAATGTCACGGTTGTTGTTTTTCTCCACAGCTGCAAAGACAGATCTCACCTTGTTGCTGGAGTGTCTGAAGTTTCAGATGAAATGCCCAGATATTCAGAAACAAGCCCTCTTAACGATCAACTCAGTTTGTCAAAATAGAGGTCAGTCAATTATCATTATTCATGAAACTTAAATTGTAATGTCACCCTTGTGTGAAGAAGGTAGGGCTTTCATAATCTAACAGTTTCCCCTTGTGTTGAAGTTATCAGACTAGGTGAATATAATTTGATATAATGGGTTGACCTGCCATATTGTTAAGATCAAGCTCATCACATTGATATCTTAAATTTTGTCTTAAAAATAGTAGTCTGATCTGGCTCCTATCAATTCTTTCTTTTAAAATTCCAGATGATAATGTAGACCTGTTCAGAGAGATGGGTGGTATTGAGTTTGTATACAGCCTCACCAAGTCGAGTATTGTTCATTCAGTTGTGAAAGAAGCTTCGTTCTATACACTTGCAGCTCTAGCTGAGACCAGTGGTAGGTGGAAGCTTCCTTACACTTTTTTGTGTATGTGTAAGTACATTAGAGTTGGCATAATTGCAGTCATTGACTTATTCTTGTAAGAATGTAAATGGGAAATTATATCTTTTCAAAATGTAATGCTATTCATGCTATGTTGTGTATTGTAGCTTTCTGTGAGGAATATTGGTTTATCATGCATTTTGTAGATATATTTCAATTCTTGGCTATCAAAGTATGATTGTAATACACTTCTAAAATGGAAATTAAAGCATTCAGTAAAACAGAAATTTGAATTAGAAAATGGCTTAAAGTGCCAATTTGATTTGTTTAAAGCTTGTGATTGCCCATTCACAAATGTTTTTGTTTGCATATATAGAGCTGGGGTACGCATTCATCTGTAAAAATGCCATCTGGATCATGTGTAATGTACTGTAATTTTTCTGTCTCACGACTCTAACCTATTTTAATTTAAATAATTACGTTTGTTTCATTACCTCTCCATCTTCTGATTAGTGTATTGCAAGAATTCCCTGTGCCGAAAGGAGATCTTCTCTGACCTTGGTGACTGGTTGGTTAAAGAAGACACTTCACTGATTCAGAGGAGGGTGGTTGTTTATCTGTTGTCTGTGCTAGTAACCAACAACAGTAAGTTTATCATTGAAGAAACAAAAAGTTAACTTTTACACTGTAACTCTTCTTTATTCAACTGCTCCTTTTCAGGGGTTGCCAAAATTGATTTCTCATTTTCATCTCTCCCTGCCTTCTGTATCTTCCTCCATCACACCAATCACATGCTTGTTCTCCATCCCCACATTCATAAACCTCCTCTTTGGCCCACATCTTTTGCTCTTGCCTGGCAGCTCCATCTTCAGCATCTTTCTCCAATATGCCCAGTATCTTTCCTCCACACATGTCCAAACCATCTCAATCTTGCCTCTTGCTTTGTCTTGTCTTTCTTTGTCTCTCACTCCAAATGAAAATCTTAATGTATTCAGCTCTGCCATCTCCAGACACAATGTAACTCCCACTAACCTTCTCTATACTTTTCTATCAATTCTCTCAAATCAAAGCAAACATCACATCTTTCATTTATTTTTTTTATTTTTATTTTTTTTATTTATTTTGCATTTGGCAGATGCTGATTCAACATCCCCACATCATCTAAGCTTCTCTCTCATTTTTTTCATTCATCAGCTTCAAAGTACTCTTTCCACCTTTTCAACGCACTCTACTCACTGTCAGCACATTTTTATTTATCCTGTATCCTCAACCTTATGTGACTTGAGAAGAAATGGCTCCTATCTCATCAATATCCTTCAACTTGTTCTGCATTTTGAGACAATGATTAATTAGGCATTGACAAAATAGTAACAAAGCACTGTTTAATAGATTAATAGATGTACTTTCTGTCATCTTCCCCCCTGTGCACCATCATAGAATCTGGGCAGACACTTGCCCAAACCACCAGCTGCATGGATATTCTACTGGAACTTTTCAGGTAAATCATGTTAACTTTTTGGGCTGAAGCATGTTTTTTCACTGTTACACAGTTAGTAAATATGCCCTTTGCAGGTCGACTTCCCCCCTCTCTGAAGAGGCCCCTCTAAAGCCTGCTAGCACTACCCAATCCTACCAGCTCTGGATATCTGTGTCTAGTGCTCTCTGTGGCTGTGTGAACAACCCTCAGAATGGTAAAATGTATTTTATTTTTTCATATTCAGTATTGGAGAGTGGCATGGCTCAGTGGGTAGAGTATTATGTAAGCTCTGAAGAAATGGTACACAAAACATACATTGTCAGTTAATACATTTTTAATCAGTCAAATTTTAATGTTAATTAATTTATTAATGATTATTAGCATCCGTAATTCAGTGTTATACTGGCCTAATTAGTTTTTATAGAGCTAATGAATGGAAAATACAGGGTCATGGGTCTCATTATTTAACATATATAAAAATGTTGCCTTTGATAAACTTTATTTTTTCCATTTCGTCTCCTCCCCCAGAGGAGGCTCAGCGAATCTGTGTCGCAGCTTTTCCCTTGGTAAAGACCTGGCTGCAGCAAATTACACTGTTCCATAATGAAGTGGTCCAACCCATATGCTCCTTCATAGCAATGACGGTCTCAAATAACTGTAGGTATAAGAGAGAGTAGTAGTGGACTGCTCTAATTTTTTTTAATGTAGTCAACTTGTTAAAGTTCCTTAAAAACATGTTCTCACAGCTGTCTTTATTTTGTTTTTCAGCTTATGCTCAGGAGAGTTTTTTTGCATCAGGCAGTTTGAAAACCCTGATCCTCACCCTGGTTCGTTTGGCTTCAGATGCAGAGAAAAGCCCCTTGTCCTGTCATCTGTCTGTCGTGATGGCTAAAACACTGTCGGCCTGCATCTCTGACAAATGTGAGTCTGTCAGACATCCAAAAAGTTAAAAATCTGTCATAGAATGTCCACATAATCTCTGATCAAATTTGAAAAACTTTTTGATCTAGCTGCCCTAACAACAAGTTTGGTTCAGCAAGATGTAGTTTCAGCACTACTCTCCCTGCTGTCCAGCCCCAACCTGGACTCTAAAGACAGGCTTTCTGTGGTACTCACTCTGGGTCACTGCACAGAGACATCTGGTAGGTATATCAACCACATGCTCGATGTGTGCTTATGAATATTTATTAGCATTTCTATCTTTTATTTATAGCTACAGACAACATTTTTACACACCATTACCCGGCATGAATTATGAGTGCTACCCACCCATATGGTTATAACCCAACATTACTCTCATTTTTGGTTAGGTTTATGGTGTGGTTTGGTTTGGTTTTTCTGGAGATGTAACATGTTAGAGCAGTACCTTTTGGTATTAACATAATTACATAACATATTAACATCCTTACCACCATTATTATTTTACTGCATAATGTATGTGTATGTTATATCTCAAACATTAAACTTTGTTGTTTAACTTGGAATAGATGCAGAGGAGCATACCTATTTTTCTGATTGCAAATCAATGACTAAAACGGTTAAGTGTTGCTATCCAGTAACTTTTCACTGGTATCATTTACAATTTAACAGAAGAACCATTACAGTTTCAAGCAAGCAGAGGTGTTTCCATAGTTTGAGTCCTCATACAGTAAGATGGCCTAATATTTGCAGTGTGCAATAAATAAAGTCAACCGCCTCTTTTGGGGAGTGGGAAAAGACAGTAATACCAGTTATCAAAGTAAAACTTGTACCATTGCCTCATTAATATCCTTTCTCCACATATCCCTCTTTTAGAGGAGAATCAGTTCAAGTTGGTGCAGTTGGGAGGCTTGTCAATCATTATTACTCTGCTCATTGAGTCCCAAAGTGAGGACTTAAAAAGAGCTTCTACATTTATACTACAGACCTGCAAACAAGCCAGTGAGTCAACACACTACTTGAGTGTTTATCACCAAGTGTACTTGTCTGTAATTGTGTTCTCATTAATTGTGAAATTTCATCTGTTGTGGCCCAAGTACAGTTCAAAAACACAAGTTTGCATTAAGCCAAGAACATTTCAAATGCCCAAATATGTCCTTGGCCCACCGACTGAATTGAGAATGTGGGGAAACAAAAAGTTCCTAGCATTCATTTTGGATTTCAGAAAATGAAAGCAAAACCCATAACTACATTATTAGAATTATCATACCACAACTATGTTTTTTTCCCTAAATTCACTTCTGGGAATATTTACATTAAGAAATGTATATATCTCGTTTTTGGTCCTTTTTGGGTGAAATGTGATAATTTGCTCTGACTTTTGGAGCTAGGAAGGCTTGTATTGTGCCCCAGGTATTGTGTAATGCCAGTGTTACACTAAAATGTGTTCTACAATTGTGTCAGATTCTTGGACCCTTTGACTAAACAATGCTTCATATTTTGTGTGTTATTTCATTAAACCTAACATTTTATACAAATTAAATATTAAGTTCTTAAGCATTCTAATAATTTATGGTATATAGTAAAACAAAAAGGTGTGTGAAATATTCAGTTGACTATCACATAATTAAAACTGTTGAAGGTATGGTAATCATAGGGTCACAGAATCTGAGAACACCCCAGTTAGTGCACCTCATCTAAAAAAGCCAATAACCTCGATCTATTTCTGTGTGAAGTGTTGTCTCTGGCAGCAGGTGACCATGTGTCTAAACAGAGTGAGGAAGGGGCAGTTGAGCTCTATACAAAGATGGCACAAGGGTCAGCCAGAGACTTGTTGTGCAGGATTAACCAGCTAGAGAAGAGACAGGCTGAGGTCAGGTACACACATGTTATATATACATATATAACAATTATAGTCTTGTTAACATAAGCAAGTAGTATGCTGACCTGTGATACCTTCTTGTTTTTTTCCATAGGGAGTTAAAGACAACAAGGTGGAAGGCTCACCAGTGCAAGCAGAAGAGCTAATTCATGCGGTGAGGGTGAGAGAGGAGCTCAATCAAGGTCTACCTTCAGACCTGGCTCCATCACTGGCATTGGCAGGGTATAAGTAAAGAGCATTTAGAGGAGGGGACCAGGAAGTCGGGTAAGAAGAGAGAGTCAAGAACAAGGTGCTCCATTGGTATTAAAAAGAAGGTAGAGAGATGACAAAAAAGGGATGGAGAAAGGGAGAAGGGATTGGGGTAAAAAAGAGGTGTTGAGGTGGAATGACCACCAAGAATTCTCTCTGTTCTACTCTGTTCAACAGATGAGCAACATAGAAAAAACAGCAGTAATAGAAGCGTGTACAGATGTTGCTAGGGGGTGGTATGAGGAACTAGATGGGTGTGAGGAATGCTGTTGGGAATATACTCCAAGGGTCTCTGGCCCAGAGAAGAGAAGCATTGAGGATCATGAGAGTAAGGATCAATAGGAATGAAGAGATTCAACATAGAGGCAGATCACCACGGATTTGAGTTGGGACAGCTATACACTAAGCAACACTTGACAGACATATCACAAATGAAATATATATATTTTTTAAATTTAAAGACCACCTATACCATAACTCTAATATGTAGTGTACCTATGACTGTCTCAGTGACTCAATAATCTGCCTTTTTGCCAGAACTGTGTACAGGGGCAGATCTTCAACATTAGCAATGAGGCACAGGAATCTGCCATCACAAGCAGAGTACAAGGGGAGAGGAGAGCCGTTATACTTTCTAAACAAAAGGAGAATCACAACACAGGGTATTTAACAGACAGATGGACCAAGACCTGTGTAGGTGTCGAAGATGGAAATTATACCCACTCTGAACCTCAAACTCTTGGCGGAGCACCGAATAGAGCAGAGGACAACAGTGAGTCTCAGAGTGAGAGCTACTCAGGTGCTCAGAGAGATTGCGCTAAACTACTCAGTACTAACAGTACATTGGCGGAAATACTTTTTCTGTTACAGTGGCCCATACTGAAATTGGAGTTCCAGGACGAGTACCTGTGAGAGGGAATGTGCCATGTTCAATATGCAGGGGCACTGGAAAAGTCAGTAGGTCACATAGACAACCACAGGAGGGAGACAGAGAACCACATATGGACAGGTTAGTTTCATGAAGCTGATAGGAAGTTGACAAAAAAATTGAACCTGAGTTTCAATGAAAAACATAACTATCTCTTTTTCCTCTGTCCAGCCAATTGCTTAAGCAACCAGTACCTGTAAAGCAGAACTCATCAAGAGAGAAGATAATTGATGATGATGGTATTGAATGTTTTTTACATATTCAAAACAAATCCAATCAACATAATCTTGAAATACTCATTTTAATCATTCAGTACCACAATAAAACATTTATTATATCTCTGATGTGATGTTGGATGCCAAACGTGGCTTTTATAAGCCCCCCTGCACTGAGTAGTAACAATTTATTTCTTCCAGATGCCTTTTCTTTGTGCTCTGAGCTTCTTGACAATGAAATCAGTAACATGAAGTCACCAGTGAAGTTACTTATACCAACTCAAAATAGATGCTCAGGTAGGAGAAAAGTACCACCCTCTCTGTTTCATAATTGGTAACAACTTCATCCTATTCAAAATTATCATATGGTTTTTGATGTTCAAATAAACTTTTAAAACATTACTGTGCTGACTGACATGGTGTGCTGGACAGTGAAACAACCTTTCCATTGATTTTTGTGAAGCTCCACCTCTGTAAATTTGTTGAATACAGCATCAATTGTGTGTTCTGCGTCAGATTGCCTTTGTTAGAGGGTATACTGTCGTATGCTGGTTTACTTCTATGAAAAGTGTGAGCAAATCTTAAGTTTCTTTGGGAAGGAATGTAAATTTCATTCAGAGCTTAGCAGCCAAACACTACACATTTCCAAGGCATTGGTTTTCAAATAATTTGTCTGAGGTCAAGGTTTTTTTTTTGCAACATTGCGTATGCTACCCAGTCAAAACAGAATTGATTGATGTTACTGTTAATTGTTGATCATGGTGTACTATCACCCTCCATTTCTCTCTCCCCCCTCTCCAGGCTGTATGTTACATTTTGGGGAGGTGACCAGCAGGTCGTTCTCATTTCTCCAGAGATGCTGTCACCACCTTTGTGACATGCACAAGGTTCTTCAGGAGGCCACTGACGCATTCAGGGCCCATCAACAAAATGTGCTGTTAAGTAAAAAGGCTCAGAGCTCTGTAGAGCACATAGACACATGTTCCAAGAGAGCTGCAGAAGCAGGGCCAAAGCGAAGCTTCGATTACCAGAGAGGTAGGAGATTCCAGCACATGAAACCTATAATTTCTTCTGTTAACCCTTGATTGATAGTTTTTACAGAAATATATGTGACTGAAATGATTCTGTTTGATTCCTGGTTATAGTTGAGGGATGCTCAGAAAGTTGTGTTATAAAGAGAATGTCACCACAGTTTCACAGACAATGTTCCATTTGTTCAGTTATCAGTCTCATCTTATTTAACCAGGAGTAACTTGCAGAGCTGATATATGTAAAAGCTGAAATTTGATTTCTTTAAAAGATGAATCCAAGTGAATATGATAAAAGTATAAATGCATTCCTCAAATCACTGTGGCTTCTATCTTCTGATTTCATGAGTCACTGTGAAATTAAATGTCCATTATAGTGTCAGTTCCATTAAAAGAGGTCAACATGTTTTTCCTATTGATGTAATCAGAACCATGTGTCAGACTGGTTTCTGTTCTAATTAAAATGTTTTCCCCTGTATTTTTCTTTCTTTGAGTTGAGGGGAATCCCAAAAAATTACCCATTAAAACATTAGTGCCAAAATTCTACTTTGCTCCAACTTTAGTTAAGGAAGGGGTAAAGCGCTTTCAGTGGTCGTTAGACTAGAAAAGCGCTATATAAGAGCAAGTCCATTCACCATTTATTTCACTCCTCAGTTTTAATATAACTTATATGTTTCTAGCTGCAGTATATCCTATAGTCCATTGGCCCAAGAGGTTGTTGGACATAGTGAATTCTAAGGATTGTGCATATAAATGTTTGGATGTTTATTCATTGTGAAAGTCAGTTTTAAAGCATAAAGACTAAGTGAGCTGTTGTTAGCCTGTCAGTGCCTGCCCACAGTTAGACAAATGGGTGTAGATGAAGTGGACCATGATGCCAGTGTGTTGAACATCATGCCCCAGCCTCTCACAAGTCTATCCGGTGTTAGTTGGCTCATACCAGCATATCTCCATCCTACTTTGCTCATATTTCTTTGGTTGAATGTGGTGATCCCATGTTTGTTGTCAATGTCACATTGGTCTTGATATCCTTGGTGTCTCCATATCAAGACGGCAGTTCTGCAGAATGATTGTAATGTGTGCGTGCACAGTCCTGAACACTATGCTTATATTGTATTGAAAAATGTGTTGGGCAATGCTTTAATTGCTACTTGTGGTTAGGCATGTGTGTGAGAGTTTATTGTATTGTTGAACCATGAGTTGCTTTATGTCCGAAAAGAAACAGGGCTTCATTATTGGAGATTTTTCCCTAATATAGCGTTATATAGCTCAGAACAGTTATAATGATGATACAAATAATGGTAAATATAATGCAGCTTTTTTTGCTTGTGTTTCTTACAGTTTACAAGGAGGAAAGGTTGCAGTAGCAGACCCCTTGGTGTTATATTGCCAGAGTTTTGTTTCTTTATCCCATAAGTGAGGCAAAAGTATTCACTTAGTTTTGTTAGTGAGCAGTGAAGTAGCTTAAGGTAGACAAAGCAAGTGAGCATGGAACTCGGGGTGAGTTTTTGCATCGTCCTGTTTTTCTTTGGGTGGCTTTGATGTTTACATTTTTAGGCATTGCCAACAATATACCAGAGTACTTGAGGTGTATGAGAAGAATATGTGCTCATGGTTTGTGTACAGGATGTGCGCGTGTTCATCAGAGTTTCTGCTTTAACAAAAAGCATGGCTCGGTTCCAGCCAAACTATCCGGTCAGAGGTGTTCCAGCCCTGCTGAAAAATTCTTGCAACCCAAGGACAACCATACATTCATTGCTATGTTAATCAGTGCACTAACCAATGGTTTAGTTCTCTGCTTTTCCTCTTTTTTATGTGTAGACCACATAGTACAGAAGTTTTGGTACTCATATTTTTGTGACTAATTTGAACCCAGACTGTACCATGTCCATGGGTGCCTTATTGTGATTTCTGTTCTGATCCAACAAGACATCCACCTGACACCAATATGTAAAGATAGAGAGCTACTTGAGAGAGGGAAATGGCAAAGGAAGAAGTACAAAGGTAAGTCACAAGTCCTCTAAAGATAGCAGACTTGTTCCAGGACATTCTGTCTTTCTTGAGTAAAATGTCAGTTCTTGAAAGGATTGACTATTTTGGATTTCTTTTCTATACATCTCAGACATCAACTTGGTCCCACTATATCAAGGAGCACAGATGGGAGCAGCTTCTCATGAGTGCAAAAGTATGTATGTAATTTAATTGAAGAATGACAGGATAGTTTTATTTAATCTGTCTTACTTGTAACATGTTGAACCATTATCACCATATTCTTTTTTTCTTTAATCCAGACGGGACTGGAGAAAAACCTCGTCTCCCAAAAGGTACAGTATGTTCAGCATTGGATCTATAGATCCAGCATGGAGATCGAAATTAATTTGTTTTGATGTGTGGGTGTCTGTTTGTGTGAGAGAGTGAGAGCCTGTTGTTGGGAGTCATCCTCTCCAGAGCGTTCTTGGCAGCAGGCATGCCAAAAAACAGAAGGAATGTTGAACCTCAGCCAGCGTTCACACACCGCAGGCCTGTGCTGGTTCACAGCAGCACAGCTGTACTAAGCTGTTTCACACTCTGCAGAGCACTTTGTGTGTCTGTGCGAGTGATCGGGTGCTTTTGTACCATGCCGGTGCTGGTTACAAGGTTGTGAAAAGACCTGCGATGTATTCTATTCTACCGTGTCAACTGACATATTCTATTCTTTTCATTATATTACGAGATTAAATAGTTCTTAGTTATGCAGGATTGCCTATGTATCATGCATTCGTTTAATTACAGCAGGGGAACCTTTGCAGTTCTTTCTATCCTCCATCCAACACTTACTGGTTTTATGTAGATTTTCCAGTCATCTATCAGTTCACTTGCTCCTCATGAAGTCTCTTGAAGTCTAATTTATTTTGTTGTAACACAGTAGCAGAGACACCGTTTTGTTTTGCGCTTTCTAAAGTGAAGCTGCTTTCTATACCTTGGTGCGCTCATGTTGATTTACTGTGGAGCCTTGCTGCTCAGCATAATGGCTTTTTCAATTGTTGCTCTTTATCTAGAACTATCTGTCTCACTAAATCCAGACCGAAACCCCCTCATGCCATCATTTACCCCCTTTGCTTGCTATTTCCGTTTCTCCTCTTCTATTAAGGGGAGACACTTACTCATTCTGTGTCTTTTGAACACGACCATTGTGTCCCTCCGTCTCCCTTAGCTTTCACTCGGTTATTATTTGTTCTCCTTTTCTTTCACTCCCTCTGTTTCTCTCTGGGCATCAGTGAGTTGTTCCTCTATTCCATTGTTGTTTGCATGGCTGCTGTGTTGGGCATGATGCATGATGTAATGTTCAGATTAAGGAGGGGGAGGAGAGAAACGGAGGGGAGAAAAAAGAAATTGACTGTCTATTCAGTGTAGTCCGTTGCCCGTCAATGTCTTGTTGTGTAACTGAATGAGGTGTACAGCATCTGCACTTTGCGTGTTCTCATTCTGTCTTGGACACACACACACACACACACACACACACACACACACACACTATGCATAAGTGAAATGAATTTATTTTCTCTCAAAACAGTGAAAAGAACAGATGAAAATGGAGACTGTGCTCTCGATAATCAGCCGGAGATTGGACTTAAACAAGAACTTTATGCCAATGTAAGAGCCTAAAACATATAGTATCTGAGTTTGAAAGATATTTTTTTCCAGCTGAATTTAGAAACAAAAAAATGTCTAAATAACACTTGTACTTCAGTCTGCTATAATCACAACTGGCTGTTTTAATACAATGAAAATATCTTGAAAATAGTACTGACAAATGTCTGGTGGGTAGATTAGTGTTGTGTCATGGAACGCTATTGTGTTGGAGAACTCATTGTCAATATAAATTGTTTATATAATTTAAATGTCTGAATCTGACTTTTCTTAATAAACACAACTAGTGTGACCATCAGAAAAGCCATTAACAAATTAAAAAACTAAGTGATTTATGTAAATATTCACATCCTCCTCGAAATATTTCACAGTTTGTTCCTGTTATTAAATCTTGACACATTGAAGTCTTTTTCTTCCACTAATACAAAAACCAACATTTTCAGAGAAAAACTGTTTAAGTTTTATTTTTAAACGAGACATACATTTCTCATGTATAAAAGTATTCACACAAAACCCCAAAGTTAGTACTTTGAGAATAAAACCCACATTACAGCTCTGACCTTTTTTATGTCTGCATAAGCTGGGCCATATTGGATTCAGTGAATTTTGCTAAATGCAAATTTGTTCCATCTCTACCAAACAATATGAAGAGTATTAATCAACAACAGTGTCTAAATCTTACAATGGAATTTCAATGCGATTTAAGCAATTGAAATTTGTAAGCCATCCCGTGCCTTGGTTATCTATCCTGTCAGAACATGAATCTTTTCCCAAACTGCATTGCTACTGCTGACTAAACCTTTTACCTGAATTTGGCTTCTCTATCTTGCCATTCCAGTCCATCGTGCTTAAATGCAACATTTATGCATGATGCTGCTGCTACCATTCATGACTAATGGGATTGTGTTACCTTGGTTTATGGCTAGTTTTGGTTTTAACCAAATGTAATACTTTGCTGTCAGGCCATAGAGCTCAATTTTAGTTTCATATCACAAAATATTTTGTTAAATGGCTACTAGCAAACTTCAGTTGTGGCCCAATGTTGGTCTTTCTCAAAAATGGCTTCCTTTAAGCCACTCTACCAAAGAGGCCAAATCTGTCAGTTGCTGAAACTATCAGTTATTATTCTTTTGATAGCTTCTCCCATTTCAGCCAATCAGCCCTGTAGCTGTGTTATACCAGATCTCTTCGTCATGCCAGAGATGATTGCCCTTCTCTTCCTGCTGCTCAATTTGGCAGGATATCTTGTGCTTGGTTGTCTTTTTCCCCAGTTGTAACAATGGATTCAACAGTACTTCCCAATCTTTTGTCCCAGTTCTCTGCCTTGTAACAAGGTCATTTCAAAGTTCCAGTTTCTTGGTCTTCATGACCGTACCACTGATCTTATCTGTTGTTTCAGTTATGAGTCTTCAGAATTTTACAACCTTTATCATGCAGTTATGCAATGGAATGAACACTGGTGAATTTGAAATTGTGTCGTGATTTCTTTAAAAAAATAAAACATCTGGCCAACTTTATCAGCACAGGGACGATGAACACTTCTGAAAATATTAAGGGAATTCAAAATATTAGCTCAGTCAACTGGAAATGCCAAATTTTGGCTTTTTTATTGACCATGGTGTTTCAGCTCAGTTTCAATTCATGAAAACTTTTGCTTTACAAGTGTATGCATTTTTTTTAAAATGGCCAGTCAGATGTGGACAATCCAACAACAAAGTATAAAATAATAATACATTTATTTAGCTAGTGAGCAGTGATTTGCCCACTAGTGAGGATAAGGCAAAAACTTCCTCCCCAGGTGGACCAACCAGAGCGATGCATCAAACATGGTCAACTAGGAAAAGATAGTAATCTGATGGACAGTCCAGATCTTTGAGATTGCCACTTAAAGTAATTTTCATGTTTTTTAATTTTTGATATATCTCTGAACACTTTTAAACATTTTTTTATTTTTGTCATTATACAGTTACTTCAAAATCCCACTGAGATATTTTTCAATTTGACTACAACAAACCAAAACAAAAATTATTAAAAGGAAGTGAGTACTTTCTGAAACCACTGTTCATGGGTTTCAGTTTGCGGCTATAATTTCCACCAGCAGAGCTGCACAGACACAAGAAAGCAGCATAGTTACTGGCTTATATGGAGTGTTTTTGTTCTTCAGTTTAGTCGGGTAGTATTCAAGAGCTCTCTGTGTTATTGAATATAGTAAATGAATAGTGCTACGAATATTTCTTCCATTTAGAGAGGGGAGAGCTGGCAAGACAGAAGTTAAACTAGACTGCAGAGAAAATTAATCAGTGGGAAAATGAAAATGTTAATAAACCTGTTTATTCTTCCGGGAAACGGAAAATTTGTCTAAGAAGATGTCTTTGCAGTGAATAATGACAGATAACACTCTCAAAGGGAATCTATACTCCAATGATACATGGAGGTCCAGAAAAATATACTTGAAGTCAAAAGGGATTGGGCGAGCAAAAATACTCAATGTTTTGTCCAGCTCCCATGTGCCAACCAGACTTGGTGGACCCAGCAACACTCAATAAAATGGCCATGTGTCGGCTCAGACACACATACTCCATCTAAAATGTTTGCTCTGGACATTGGTTTTAGAGTTGGTGCATGTAAATCAATGCCCTCTGAGGTTTTTTAATCTTTTCCTGTCTTCTGTCCACCTCCAGAATGTTAACCCTTCTCTTTCCTCATTGTCATCTTTGTCTCTCTCTTTCTCATTCTTTCTATCCTACTCCTTCCTTGTCCAGCAGGGGAAGGAGAGAAAGAACTTCGGCCAGAAGGAGGTGCATTCATTACCTGCTAAAAGGAGTGAAAAGGTTTGATTCTTTCTGGAACTCCATCTTGTGGTCTTACCCTTTCCAGTCTGGACGCACCAATGTTGATCTTGCCAAGAAGTACAAGCGGCTAATGCTAATTTTCATCAGAAGCAAATAAAATACTGGATCATTTTCATAGATGTGTATATCTATTTTTTCCATCCTTACCATGATTTATTCATTTGTTATATCAAAATGTAGTGCAATCCATTTACTAATTTATGTATGTTTCCTTTACCAGAAACCTGGGATTTGGGTTGTACCTGATCATGGCCCTGATATCATCGACCCAAGAGTAGCCCATGAATAATAGCAATTAACACTTTTGTTTATCTAAAAGACTTTTACCTTTAGCTCCTGTTTGAAATATAGTATCGTCAACATGAAAAATGACATATTCTGGGTAAAAGTTTGGTGTTAATTTTGTCAACATTAAAATGTTTATATGTAAGGTTTTATTTGTAAAAACCTGTACTGCTGTAGTCTTTTTGTTCCTAGCAGAGTTAAGGTATTGGTGTTTTTGCAGATGTTAACGGATAATTCTCAGTGCAAAGCTTGCAGTTTGATGTTTACTTTTTGTTCTCACTGAAACATTGAAAAATTGTTTGTTTCCCAAACTGGTTTCCTTGTTATTTTCTTCTCAGTTTGTTATGAAATTATTAATAATCATAAATAATACTTGTTTTTCCCTTATCAGTTCAACAAGGATAAATTTGCAATTCTCTGCATTTAATCTATCCTATTGTATAGGTGCTGTGAGCAGCCGCTATGTGGCGCTCAGGGAACAGTTAGGAGTTAAGTGTCTTGCTCAAGGACACCCCGACATGCTTTCGGTAGGACTGGGGATTAATCTATCAATCTCTGATTACTAGACTGCTGCCCCCTGCATAAGTATCCATGGGCACCCTTTGCATCCTTGTTTTTTTCCCCATCAAACTGCCATGTAAAGGCCACATAAATCAACGCTCGTAATGTTTATATGAAGTGAACTCTGACCTGTTGACCAAATACCACACATCTAACCTTCTTACCATAAAGTATCACGGATACAAATACTGAGAGGCTCTTGCTGCCATTTTGTTTGTTTTTTGCTCTTTGGCAATCCTCCCTTGAGAGACAGGAAATCAAGAAGAGGAACAACTCAAGTCCAGCAGTTTTTATTTATAAAGCTTGAAGTCTCTGACATGAATCACAACTAGAGGAAACACACTGGTTTGCTGAACTCTCTATGGAGCCATTACCAGTGTATTCTCTTAACTCAATCCTCTACTAAAAGCTGGTTTGACTGAGATCACGGTCGAGGAGTGCCTATCCCACTCCACGGGGACCCATCAAAGTGTTGTAAAAATCAAAAGACTTCCTTCTTTGCCTTGCCCTGAGTTTCAAGCTGTTCTAGTGAGGCCTGGAAGAGACATGTGAATCTCAGCAGCTATGAGTTTTGAAACACAATATGTGCAATGTTCAGAAAAATATAAGTAGGTGGAGTTGTCCATACATGCTGAAAAGTCATACTCATCACGGATAGCTTTTATTGGTAGCATCAGCAAAACGGATGCATTCTTTTTATATCCATTTTAAGATACTGAACGCCTCCTTTACTCCCCTCTGTGGCGGGTAGAGAGAGTAGTGGTGTGAGCAGACAGAATGTGGTGAGAGAGTTATGCAAGGAGTAGATTTCACAGGCGCTGCGAGGCAGTCACGCTGGACACTTTTGACCCAGGCTCCCCGAAAACCCTCTTCCTTTGGAAAGAATGTTGCCTCGTCCCGTCCCCCCCTTCACTCCCCTCCTCCTTCTCAAATTCATCTGCCATTTCTCAGAAGGCACAGTGTCTCTTTACAGGCTTTCTACTGCTTTCCAAAAAACATGATTGTCAGTATGTATGTCTTGCGTATAGCTTTTGTCAAGGGCTAGGGACAAGATGCAAAGGGTGACATAATAGGAATGGAAGCTCCCTTTACAGATGAGGAATAGCAGGTCAGTATGCCAATGTGCTTCTACATTGGACAAAAACATGTTCCAACAAAGGGGCTGATGAGACACTTTCCACTATTCTGGGAACCTCTTTTTAGGTTTAACAACAAAATAGCTTTTTTTTTTCCATCAATCCATTTATTGTTTTGCCGTGTCAGTCAAGTCATGACCTGTGAAAACTAATAGTGACTACACACACACACACACACACACACAAAATTCCAATTTACAAACTTAAGGATGCATAGGTTTGGATGGAATACTTTATTTTGAAAAAAAAAGACGTAACTTATAGTGTTGTAGACACACCCTGCCCACCCGCCGCTTCTCACCACAAAGACAACCGTTTTGCAGAGTTAAGAAGACTGATATTAAAAGGGAATCACAGCATACTGAACAAGTTTAAACATTGTATGTCATGATGTGAGCACTCACTATGGTAAGCATCTTGTCTAAACTGACTTTACCAAACACTTGGGTTCGGCTGTGTTCTCAGCATCCATGTCTCAGTGATGTGCTTGGGCCCTCTCCGTCTACCATCACCAAGCATCGCTGTGGTCAGAAAGCACTTAATTCATCAATTTCCCCGACACCTTAATCACCACCTCGTTTATCATATAACTGTACAAGAAAAGAAAAACAAGTTGTTTTTTTCACTTTGTATCCCTATTTTGCAATTATCCCTTTACTGCATGATGTTCCCATGTGGCAACGTTTAACTCATATTTTCTCCCCTCTCACAAGTCACAAGTTGTGACTTGTGAACACAAAAGCCTCAGTTGGCCAAGAACAGATTTCTCTGAAGGTCTGTGGGACTGCTCTCTGGCTGCAAACTGCCACAGATCTTATGAAATACAGTTGTTGCTGCTGCAGTACAACAACATTCAATGAGACCACTTTCAGAATAAAGCATTGTCAAATGATTGGCAATGCTTTATTCTGAAATGAAGTCTTCCATGGTTCAATTTTTTTTTTGCATCGTTTTTGTCTTCAGACTGACCTACCACACAGACTACGAGCCTTTATAAAGCCACACTTTAATTGTCTCATGCCGATATCTTACAATATTTTGAGATGAAACCAGAGGGGAAAATTCTATAGACGTGTTCAATTCAAATCACATGGGAAACTTGGTTTGTTGGATTAGAGACACAATGGGGAAAATTCAATTTTACAGCATACTCCAGTGTTGCCGTACATAAATATTTTTAATACCTTCAGAACAATTAAATATCCCTTTGTTAGCCCACATCAGGTGACAAATACATTTTTCCATGGTTATTTAGAAATTTAGGTAATTGGTTAAGAGGCTTTTTCACACTCAGCCACCATTGTGCATCCAACTCCTGTGGTTTTATCATATTCCCCTTCCATGGATTCTCATCACCTCAGCAGAAGTGTTCATTCTGCTGAAGGGATTTCTTCAGAGGCGTTGACATCACCAGGACTGAGGTCATTAACAAGCTCACTTCCTAGGTCCAACTTCTTTAGGAGTCCGCTGACCTCCTGGTTGACATCACACACAACTTGGTTCACGACCCCTGGACCGTCACACTCGGGCTTCACAGGCTCCATGGATTCGTTTGGGTCAGCAGCCTCAATGCCACCCCCAAGGGCATCCCTGGACTCATCTGGAACATGGTCATCAGAGGACGGGGTGTCAGACTGCAAGGAAAGATCAGGGACCTCCACCAAAGGGGCTGAGGAAATGACTGGTTCTGGGACAGATTCCTGGGTCAGATCTTCAACGGGGGCTGGTTCTGGGACTGCCACAGGCTCTGGCTCAGTTTCGGGAGTTGGTTCCGGTGCGGTGACGACCTCCGGTTCAGGAGCGGATTCTGGTGCCACAATTGGCTCGGGTTCCGGTGCGGGCTTGGGCTCAACAACAGGTTCCGGAGCAGAGATGGGCTGCGGTTCTGGAAGATCACCGACTGAGACTTGGGGCTCAGGTTCCGGCTCAAGTTGGACTGGTACGGGTTGTTCTATTGCTGCAGGCTCCTGCTCTGCAGTCGCTGGGGCCAAGACAACAGGGGCCTCGGGTGTGGCCTGCTCTGATTCAACAACTGGTTCAGACACAGCTGCCACCGGCTCCTCTGCTGCAGCAGCGGGTGGCACTGCCTCATCAGCAACCCGTTTCTGTGATACCAGCAGAACCTCCGCCTGCTGGTCGGCCGAAGGCTCCTCCGCAGCCTTCTTTTCATTGCCAACGGCGTCAGAGCTGTTAGCTAAGGTCTCCCGCCTCCTGCTGAACCGGTTTCCCATTGCAGAGCCTATGCAGAGAGTTAAAGGATCAAAATCAAATGTCTACACACAAATTTAAAAAAAAACTACCAGGGGAGGGGACTCGGCAGATCCACACACTAGGGGAAATGGGGATCGACACATTCCTCTACATGAGTTTTCAAGCAGTAGTCAAACGTGTGAGACCGCTTCACCCCCCCCGTTTGATTTGGCCTGACATAGTAGTGTAACATTCCACAAGTGGCAGGCCTTACTCTTGTACCCCTTAAAAGACGATGTCGTAATGCTGGCAGACAGGACAAACTGGGAGTTTGCATTGAAAATATCTACACAATGTTCTCGGCTCTCGCCTGTTGTCCAACCCAGAACATGACTTCAAATCCATACCTATAAGCCTATAAACGCACAAAAAGTGGTCATCAAGTCAGTGGCAGAGAACGTGTTCACTCTAGATCAATGATAATCGATTTGGAGGAAATCTGTACAAACTTGTAGTTTTCTACCCCTCCCAGTTCCGTGGCTAATTAAGCGCTGGAGGAGAAAAAAAAGACCCACCACACCTTCTTTAAAACGGCTGTCTATCAGAGATGCAACAAAACTCACTTGTTCCCCGTCCTTCTGCAGTTTAGAGTGAATTCCAACAAATTTCCCTTAAATAGTTTGCGGGGAACAAAAGATTTGGGAGGGTTAAAGTTGAAAAAGAGCACCCAAAGAAAAGGGAGCTCCAGCAGACGACCCCGCCTCCCTCTCACACTGAACAAGCTGTACTCAGTTAAGTTATCAAAATGTTCTGAAATTGAACACGGAATAAAACAAAGGATCTGATTGCGGAACGCGTCTGGTGTGGTCAGGCTGCACCTACCTGTTGGGCTTTCGGCAAAAAATTTAAGGAGAAGCGGGGGAAAAAACAAAAACAAAACTAACAACTAGATCCAGAGGTGCCTGGGCAGAGCTGAGGGAGAAGACTGAATGTTCACTGAACTTGAGCTCCTGCAGCGCAGGCTTGATCACGTGTCTAGTGACGCGGAGCGAAGCGACTCATTAGCTGACCGGCTCAGCTCAGCTGTGCACCGGTGAGCTGAAAAACGTGGTTGACGAGGGTGTGCCTGTCTATCTATTTAGTTATGCTTATTGATTCAGCAATGGAGAGGGGGGAAGGGACCATACAGTGTTGATTGGAGTCTCCATTGAGGATTAGTTTGTCGGACAAATGTTCGAAATGAATACGTTTGAATTTGAGTCGCAAAAGTGGTGCTCCCCACAAGAGTGCGGGTCCTCACGTCAGGCGTGTAGGCGTTGTAAAATCAGCTGATTCGATTGGATGCAGCCACATAAACTTAATATGAAACCGAAAGGTGTTTTAATAACATTGCGACGCACCACTCCGTGTTTTCTTACCTTCACCACTGACACTTTCTTCAGGTATTTACTTTCAACTATTTTGACAATAAATTGTCGAACACGTATGGGAGCCATTAGGTGTATTAGTAACGTGGTATTTAGTCGGTATTGCATACTGTTGTGTTGATTCCACAATATTAGCAGGTGAGTTTTGTAAATCACCTGTTCTCAACGTTAGATTTCCGTTGGTCATTGTCGAAATGATGTCATAATTGATGCTCAGTGATCCAGTTGTGGATATCTGGAAAAGGTTGAAACCGTTCATATGGACACAGAGTTTAATGGGAGAAACATGAAAAAAAAGGTGAATCGGTTCAACTGGATCAGAAGTTTATTCAGAAATATTTCATCAGTCATACAGGTGACATCTTTAGTCTGAATGAACTTCTGATCCGGTTGAATTGATTCAACTTATTTGTGGTAGTGGGAGAAAAGTTTCAGCATTCACCAGATTACCTGGAAGTCAGTCGAGACTGAGGTCGTTTAGATGAGTAATGAAACCCCCTCGGCCCCACTCAATTTTGGGTCCACATGAACACATGGTGTCTGTTTATGTTTTTGTTTGTTTGTTTGTTTTGTTTTAAAATGATCTCTTGGTCTTTATTCCCTCTGCTGGGTCTGTGGACCAAGGGCACAACAGGACTACATTCATGGCGGGTTTCTTTGACTTAAGACTGAAAGCAGGACTCTCTTGGGTTCTTGGAATTGCACTCCTGTTCATCTTTACCCAGATGATCACCTCCCTCATAGTGTTTGGTGGTGTTTTCATCAACTCGGATCAAGCTTTCATCAGCCCTTTTCACTTCTGTTTGAAGGGACAAGACGGTGGCTTCTCGTCCCATAATGAATACAAGCACTGTGATGGCATTGCCAGTGGGTTTGCAGCAGAGTACGACTTGAGCATCTTCAGGGCAGCCATCATCCTGTGTCTGTATGCTCCGCTGGTATTTGTGGCCTTTACCCTGCTGGCCATGCTGTTAGCAGCCTACAGTAAGGACCTATTGCTGCTCTATTTCAGTGTGTTTTGTCAGGCTTTGTCCAGCATCCTCACCCTGATTGGGGTCACTCTGTTTGTGCTAGTCTACTGGTCTTATGTGGTCCCGGCTGTTATGACAGTGTGGTACTACACCTGTGTGGTCGTGCATACTGAGCTGGCCATTACAGCCCTGCTAACTGGTGTATTGGCAAGCAGGCAGAAAGCTGACTGGAAATAAGACTGATGGAGGTGGCCAAAACCTCCTCTCTGTTCCGCCAGGGTGCCTGAGTCACTCATGTTTTCCTAATATCCATGCTCAATAAGTTTCACTTGGCAAACCATTAGCATATAAAGGGAACTTTAATGTTAAAACCAATAAACTATCTTAAGAACCTCTTTGTTTTTAGAACTACTTGTGATTTTAAATTTGGTTACTTTGCAATGGCGGAATCTTTGCTAGGGATACATTTTTATGTCAAACTGTAGTTTAATAAAGGCTATACATTGGGTTTGTTAAACTTTGAACGTTATCATGCTTCTGCTGATATAAAATTGCACAGTTAAAGGTTTATTTCTTTCCAATGTTTGTATTCTCTCTCTGAATATGTGGACTTTGACGTGTTAATTAGAAATAATAAAATTGTAAACTGCATTGTATTTTGTCAAAGTGAACGGTTATTTTATGGCTACACCTTCTTAAAACAAACAAATAATATTAAAGCATAAATGACATGACCTTAATTCTGATTCAAACTGGTTTAGTCTCGGCAGGGGTTGTGTGGTTATGTGGTTCTTAAGTGATTTTTCAGGCCCCACTGGTACGTTATTCTACTCAAATCGCCAAATAACCTGGATGGATGTAAATGTCATCAGCTAAACATCAGCCTTTGAGTTACTGAACTTAATTATCTTAGTTGGCAGAGTTCAAATTCATAAAGCAGAACTTCTAGGAACCATTATTTGTGATGGTCTACTCTTGGCTATATTTAACCCTTTTTCCTCAAATATCCCTGGTGTAAAGATCAAATATTAATTTCTTATTCTCAAAGGAAGATACATTTATAGAAGAAGGACAGCTTGGTAAATGTGAGAAATTCATTGTAAGGCACTATGAGTGGTTATTAGACTAGAAAAGTACTATATAAGAACAAGTCCCTTTACCACTTGT
>OMLC01017764.1:1987-24522 GCA_900302585.1 Regalecus glesne | reverse complement strand
GTATTGTTAAAGCGATTTATCTGAATGCGAGACAACAAATCAAAACTAATTACCGCTAACAAAATGTCAGTTCTCTGAGTGGATTTGTCGCCTTTCTTCCCACAGTCAGTCTGCCCCCTTTTGCTCAAAAAGACCTGAGGGGACCCTTCCTGGCAGACACGAGACTTAGTCTCGGAGCGGTTCCCATCGTGGAGCAGGGAGCAAGATCCGCCTTTCTGATACTGCTCATGTTCTCCAGGTGTCGCTAATGAATTCATGCTCGTTGTGGTGTTCCTGTCTCGCGGCAAGTGTCTGGAAACAACATCTGTTTAATCAACAGCTTCCTCTGACAGTGACCCGGGTTCGGTCAGAACTGTCTCTTCCGTGCTCAGCTGGTGCCACTGAGGGACAGGGCCATAGCGGAAACACACAGAACCATCTCAGAGAGCACTTTGTAGCTTTGTGCAGCTGCAGAGAGGTGGGTTTAAAAAAAAGAGTAAAAAGATGAAGTGAAACGGCTCCAATTGCTGTGATGGAGAGTCTTCAGAATGCATGATTGCTCTTTAGTGCTCAAATTATTTGAAGAGCCTTCATTTTTTCAGAGCAGATTAATATGAGAACCAAACTGCCTCCATTTTCCATCAGAGAACATCTGGGTGGAAGATCCTTCGTGGGAGGCAGCCTCTCAGCCTGGCTGATGCTGACTATGGGCTCCCTGTGCTTGGTTTAATCCAGCCAGGTGACATCAGCCCACCCTCTGAAGAGACCGGAGATTTTACCTCTTTCAATTCCCATCAACAGTGATTAACCCTCTCGAGGTGTAAGGAAATGTCAACTTTTACATATCCCAATATTTCAGCCCCACACAAAACAAGTTCTGCACTACCCTCTGGAGGAAAATGTCAAGAGGAGGGTGATGCTGCTGGGCCGTCCTCTCACCCGGTTCAGGGAGATTCTGCTACTCCTGGCTTCCTCACGCTAAACCGGAGAGCCGGGCTAATTGGGGCGCGGGTGACGATTAACTTGGGCCGGAGAGCATACAACCACAGCTAACATACTTGGCCTAATTGGAGCTAATTGGCCCAGTGTTGCCTATGTTTCAGATCAGATAAATAGCAATGACAATTTTACGTGGCAGTGTGACCTTTTTCAGTCTTCCGTCTAATTAACCTTTCTCACCGTGTGCAGGTATGGAGAGCTCGTGCAGAGGAGATGAGCTGCCCAGCATCCACAGAGAGGGCCGGCTCGTGGCCACGCCTGCATTAAGAACACTGACATGAGGCCAGGTGATATAACATGGGAGAGACTACACCGCGCATACTCAGCATAGCTCCCAGTAGCTATGGAGTTGATCTATAATAGCTCAGGGACTGCAGGTAACTGTGATGCCTCAAACACCACCATCGGGGTACAAAGGAGAAGAACGAGCACAGGCTGTCACTATGGGCAGCATAGCTCAGGAGCTAGGTCAGTCATCTAATAATCGGAGGATCGGTGGTTCGATCCCTGGCCCTTGCAGGAAGGAGGTCAAAGTGTCCTTGAGCAAGACACTGAACCCCTAACTACTCCCCAAGTGCCACAGCTGCTAACTGCTCCTATACTAAAGGATGGGGGAAATACAGAGAACAAAGTTAGTAAAGCTTTTTCTTCTCTCGTTTGGAAGGGTCAGAAGACAATGGTGACAGACAGCAGGGGAAGTGAATTTAGAGAACTCAAATACACCCTCTCCATCTCAGCAGAACAGAAGGGCATAAACATGCGTTTTACTGCCGACAACATTACACATCAAAATAAATTTAAAAAAGGAGATGAGGGACAGATGTTGTAGAGGAACAACACATATGTTCAGGCAATTCCTGTATCTTGCAGCATCATTTCTTCCTCCGTTATATTTCCAAAGTATTTCTGTTTGGCACAACCTGGAAGCTGGTAGTCTTTTTCCCTCTCTGATGACAACTTTATTATCTTGAGGAAGATAACACTGCGTATTGTTGCCGGATTGGCATTCGTGCAACAGGGACAGCTGAAAGGTGTGTCGGGGGATAAACGCACAGAGGCTCTCGGTATCGTGTAAGCAGATCAGCAGTAAACCCGCTCGGTCCCCTATCCCAATTAATGGCTCCGTTTACTTTCCCATGATCAGAAGCCAAGTGTGTGCACGATAAAGCCTTTATCCTTTCCTTGTCCATTATATAATTAAATTTGGAGTCACTTGCAGTCCAGGACGTTAATTTCGGAGGAGGCAGTGTATAGGAGCTGAGGGTAGGGTTGGGAAAATGAATATTTTGCAAATTATCTGCTCAGCGCAAAAACGCAAATCAATAAATCACTTGGGGAACCGATGTACTGAAATGGAATAGGGCGGGAGTATGAAGCTGTTCAACGTTACACTGTAGCTTTTAGAAGCTTCCATCCATCCATCCATCGCTAAACTCTTATCCGAAGTCGGGTCGCGGAGCCATGCTCGAGCATGTCCGAGATCTCATTGGACGAAAGGCAGGGCAACACCCTGGACAAGACCCTGACTGAGCCATGCTGCCCCCTACTGTACACACACACACGCACACGCACACGCACACGCACACACACAAAGAGTTTTTCCTCTGCATTCAACCCATTCTATTGTATCAGAGCAGTGAGCAGCTGCAGCCAAATATGAACCACATAAAGACAAAAACCCAATGGTGCGTTCAAACAGCCATGCTATACCAATCTTTCAATACTCAAATATCCAACAACACCCTATGTGGTATAAAGGAGACACAGCGGTACCTCGGTTCACGAACACCCCAAACCATGAACAAATTAGCACACAAACACATTTGTGAACACGTTTTGTTTTGACCTGCGAGCAACGCTTCGGTGCACAAACCCAAACTCGCGGGCTATCGCACCATGCTAGCGTCACGCGGAGGATCAGCTGTACTCAGATTTGCGTACTGTGAGCATTGTTCACCGTCGCGTCGTTCGGGATACGTTTGCTTTTTTAAATTTCACATTAAATTAGTCCTCATCATGGCTCGCAAAAAAGTGAAAGGTGTCAGTGATAGTGGTGCTATGAAGGCTAAACGTATTACAGTAGAAACAAAGGAAACAATAGCTAGACATGAGAATGGTGTTCGTGTTACTGATCTCGCCAAGCAGTACGACATGGAGAAATCCACCATCTGTACTACCCTAGAGAATAAAGATGTGCTAAAGGTGGCTGATAAGGCTGAAGGAGGGAGTATGTGTGTTTCTGGATCAGGCAAACAGATTAATTGGATTTACTTTCATTTCAATGGGAATAATTATTTTGACTCACAAATGAATGTAGTCAAAGAAAGAACAAAGTTCACGACCCGGGGAAACAATGTATAGGAAAGGTTGCATGTTCTGGTTGTGTCTGTATGATTTTATGCCTCAGCCTGAGGACAGTGCTGAGAAAACCAGCTTGCCATAACAGGAGGTAAGCTTCTCCTGTGGGGTCGAGATGTCAACTACGCCCCGGCGTATCCCCACCTCCACCAACACCGCGGGGGCACGCACTCTTGTATGACTGATACAGGGACTGTTTATTGTCCGTTCCTGTCTTGTTAAACGGGTCAGCAGATTATCCGGTGGTGGCTATCAGCTGTCATCTTTAAACGCTCAGTGTGCATACTGATGTGAGACTAGCAGCTATGTGTGAATACGTTTTGGGAATACTGTGGGGGCAAAATGGACGGATGCTAATGCTGCTGGCAGCCTCAGAATAAGCCGACAGAGAAAGGTGGCAAATCCTATCATTCTACACTGTTCATCTCCAATCCACTTGGCTTTCAGCAGTTTTCTCAACAGCCAATTTGGATCTCGAAAGAAAGCCGGGATGTTATGACTACAAAACACTCCCGGGGCCGCCTGGGAGTCGAGGTGGGGGCCACTAAATGCAGTCTGGGACCCCGTCACTGTCCACACTGACAGCTGCCAGCCCGCTACACACCGCCAGAAATAACTCAATGACAGGCATGTTCAGAGAGCATCAAATTAGGGTCTGATGTGGTGGAATTAAAGGAAAAAGATGGAGGCCCAGTTTCCCACAAGATCATCAGTCAGAGAGAATAATCCCTCGCTGCATCTCAAACACGTCATCTCCTCCAGGGACTGAAGTCCTTGTTATTTTGTCTCGGCAGAGCACTCCCGGAAGACTCTGAACAGGCTACTTCAAAAACAGCCCGTTAATTCACCAATGCACATTGAAGCTTTGAAATGGCACAAGGAAGGCTTGTTATAAATGAGACGGTAATGATGTTTTGGGTAAACATGCTTACTTCCTTTATGAAAAGGTCACAGTTTCTGGGTGTTTTAATGCGGCCCGCCAAATGAAACGCAGTCCGAGGCTGAATGAGTCCCAGATGGCGGTGTCCCCCCACCACGGGGAGAGTCAGTCAGTCTATTTGTCTGTCTGTTTATTTCTGCCTGACAGATGCCGCGACTGCTTCCAGGGTAAGAGCCTCTGGGCAGCCTTCCATGACTAACCGAGACAAGGGACCTGCATTAACTATCTCTGGTCCATGTAAGGCACGTAGTCCTCATCTCCTCAGAGAGGAGGTCCACTGAGGGCTGAACACGCTCACACAGTCAGTGCCCATGTACACACTCCAGCATCATGTAAGAGCACATAATTCAAACACGCGGAAGGCAAAACACACACGCACCCGCCCAGATACCAGGCCATTATGTCGGTGAAGAGCCCATCTATCACTGGGAGGCAGGGACTCTGTCCAGGATCCAGGCAATTATTCTTTCAGTGAGCAGACAGTGTGAATGGCAGGTCTCAGGCAGCGTTTGAGATCAGCCCCTCAAGCTTAAGCACCAAAGATTTCAATCTGCTGCTGGATGCCATTGAGCAGCACCTTAACTCATCAGCACCTCCGCTGAAAGACTTTCCCTTTTCCTAACCCATCCAACTCAGCAATGTGGCTCGACTGCGTATTGCATTAGCCCAAAAACTGGCCAGCTGCTTTTAAAGGGGACAGTAATAACATGGCGAGCGCCATACATCAGAGCAGCTGTGTTGAGACCAATTTAATGTGTCCTGGCTGAGGCAAATATTGACATTCTGCTGGAGCGCTTTTTACTCTCAATCGACCAGTGAGGCAGTGTTATGATCACAATTCATCTTCATCCCAAACCGCCAAACGTTGGCTGTATTTCCTCTCTGAGTCTGCGCTCACCAGCGTGTCCTCTGGAAACAAACAACAGAGCAGGCAATGGAGGACGAGGAATGTACAAATGTGCAGCCTGCCAGAAACTCTGCTCATGGACAACATGCGGCTCCCACGGTTTCCCCTGTGTGATGTTCCGGAGCTGGGCCGGCGACACCGCCGCTCTCGACCATAGGCTGTGGTCTGTCAGAGCCCAGGGAGCTGTGACAGCTTGCCCTCCCAGCAAGGGCTGGCTTTAAAGGACAAGGGAAAACCACCTGAGAGCCCTGTTCTGAACAAAAAGAACAAACTATGTCACTGTTAGTGAGACATACTGACTAACGCTAAATCCTTTTTAGACAGGATTACGCTGCAAACAGCTCCATGCACACTGGCACTCACACATTGGTAAACATGCTGTTTTCACATCACAATGCTAGCTACACTTTATATGTATATGTAGAGCACAAAGAGTGGTACGGCTCAGTGTGTGGAGTGGTCGCCTGGTGATTGGAAGGTTGCAGGTTCGATCCCGGTTCCTGCAGAGAAGCGTGTCAAAGTGTCTTTGAGGTGGACACTTTTTTCCTAACTATTCAAACCCGTAATGGACTGGTGACCTGTCCAGGGTGTTTCCTAGCCTAGAATAGGCTCCAGTTGCCCTGGATCAGGTGATAAGTGGTTGACAATGGATGGATGGATGGATGGATGGATGGATGGATGGATGTGTAACACGCACAGTAGTATAAACAACACAGAAGCTGTCCATGAGGTTCAGACATCTGCTGCAGTGCTCCGTCAGGGAAGGAACTCCCATCTACACCATTTGAAACGTGGCCAGAGACATAGACAGAGTGAGGGCGTTAAAGCCGGGCTGTTCCACATACAGTAGCTTTCAGCTGCAGTGTGGGGGTTAAATAGCAGAGTTCTTGGCTCACGTTGATCGTCATTTTTCATCTGAAGGCCATTCCTCTGTAAGTACCCAGACATACAGCCGCTTCACACAGGGCACTCCATGGGCCAATGCTATGCAGCCCCTGAATGGTCACATCATTTAGTACAATGAGCACGTGAACGAGTATGAAAAAAACATGTGATCACTCAGGGGCTCTGTACAATACAACAAACATAAATGGTAAATGGACTCATTTCTATATACCACCTTTCTACCCTAGTGATCATTCAGAGGGCTTAAGAATGAATGCCTCACATTCACCGAGCATGGAGAATAAGGATAACCGTTTCCTGACACCCCACAGTGGGATCGTACCCACTGTGCCCGACTTTGAGGAGTGCATCTACCACTGAGCTACCGCAGCCCCAAAACATAATGGATATGAGCTATGTTACAGACCTTAACATTTTGGCCAATATATTCCTCCAAACATCCATATCCATAGTCAATTCCTCGGGCCACATCAACAGATTCTGACTGGGGGGCCCTGAGGTGGTCCCAGGTCAGCATGGAGATATAATCCCTCCACCTGGTCCTCAGTCTACCCCATGGGATCCTCCCAGCTAGACGTGCCTGGAAAACCTCACCAGGGAGGACACCAGTGGCATATTTAGAAGGATATATTTATATACTATGACTTATTTTTATTTGCTCTGTTCTCTTTAGATCTGAGTCTTATATTTTCATATTTATAAGGGAGGCATAGCTCAGGAGGAAGGACAATCATCTAGTAATCAGAAGATTGGTGCTTCAACCCCAGGTTCTTGCTGAAAGTGTGTCAAGGTGTCCTTGAGTAAGATGCTGAGCCCTTACCTGCCCTGAGATGGAGTGGCAATGTGTCAATGAGTGCTGGGATAGAATCCAGCATGACTCCAAAACCCGATTTTGAATAAACAGTTGACGATTGGATGTTAAATGGAATTTTAAATCTATGCAGTTGTAAATGTTATCATTATTTATTTGTGTTGCTCAAAATCTCTGAATGAAAAAAATGAATTGCAGAAAATTACAGAGAAAATATTGTTATGTTTTTGCTAGGGAGGGGCGATTTTTGTCGGCTGGGGTCACTGAATGGGAGGTTTGCCCAGGGCACCATACAAGCCAGACCCACCACTGGGACAAAGGATCAATACATTGCCCATATTCCCTGTACAGTTTCGTAGCCTAAAGGTTGGCTTCGGCCTCCGAGGCACATGGATTATCCACTGAGCTTGGCTTCTTTTAAAGCTTCCAAGCTCAAGTTTATTTTGTGTTATGTTTTGTTTTGACTCTTATCCCTTTGTAATGCCCTGGAATCCCCATTAGGGAGCCAGCCATCCAGCTTTACCAAAAGACCCCCCCCCAGCCCAATCTTCTACTCACTCTATGAAGACCCAGCTGGCAGAGTGCCTGTCCACGGTGGGCTCTCCCTCTATGGGTTCTCTCATACTGTGAAGCTCACAGTGGAGCCTTTTTCAAACAGGCTCAAATAAGCTTAGTGTGGAACAACTATCCAAAATCCTCCACTCTGTGTACTGCACCGAGAGACTACAAGACTGTCTCCAGACAGAATTTTGCACTGCTCAAATTTCTGAGCATTATTGAGCATTTAACTGCCCTCTCACTGTCCAAGGCCATGGACTGTATGCATTTTAGAGCGGAAACTCTCATTTTCCTTTTCATTGGGCAGAAAGTCCATCTGTTTCCTTTGCAGCAGAAGGACACAAAATGGACGGCTAAGATAACGGTAATGACTGGGCTCATCGTACAAGGCCTGTCAGTCACAGAATACGGCTGTTTTCACTGAAGGCCTGTTCAACACAGAGCAGCTGTCCAAATACATACATTAGACTGGAACGAGCTGGCTCCCAGTAAAAACATAGCCTCGTTTCCTTACACACACATAATATTATATATGTATATATATATGTGTGTGTGTGTGTGTGTGTGTGTGTGTGTGTGTGTGTGTGTGCGCGTATGTGTGTGTGAGAGAGAATTATTGGATAAAAAAACGAGACAAATGTAGAAGCTCCTTAAATCTTTGAAAAGCTTCCAAAAAACAAGAACGGGAACATTTGCGGGCGAAAGAGGAAAATCCAGGGGTTTAAAAGGGGCTGCAGAGGTCTTTGGGGTCCAACACATATCAGCTGACATCCCCTTTGCCCAGGCAACCCCCAGGCCAGCCTAGAGCGTCAATATCCCTGGTGTTCCTGCTGGCATTTCTAAGTGGTGATTTACTCACCCAAGTAAATTGTGCTATTATGCAAATATGATCCAGTGATATGTCAGGATTTTAGCTCATCCATGACAAATATTAGTGGGAGCTGCCATAATTAGAGAAGCCTTCAGACTGGCAGGCAGCTCTTCTTAATCTGCGTGCGACTTCACAGAAGACACTCACTCTAACCTCTTCAATCAGCCGCCCTCATGATCTGTTTGATTGTTTGATTGCTACCCAGAGGTTGTCTGTCACATTCACAGTGAATCATCTCTCCAGCAGAAAACTGTCACAGCCGGCGACGGCAAGACTGGCACTCGCTGGCGAGCAATTTTATTGACCGGCCTCTGATGAGGCTGCAGGGCTATTGGGTTGGGGGTTGGAATCTGATTTGCGGCTGTTTGGTGTGATACTGATTTGTTTACCCTCTGCAAGTAGGATAAATCCATACATCATGTAGGCCAGGCTGGAAAATACACAGGACGCTGCACTCCACGGGCTCGGGGAGTGTTTGAATGATGCGCCGCCAGCCATGACGTCCGTGGCCATTGTCCCATCTCAAGTCCCTGGGATCTGGTATCATCCGCTAAACATAGCGCCTTCCAGTTCTTTAGGGTAAGTCTTTTTTCGGGGAAATAGTGTCCCATTTACACATCCATAGGGGTAAAAATACCTTAATTGGTGCCACACTAATGAGCCTTCTAGGGGACAAACTATAAATCATGAATCAATGTCATGAGAACTCAAAAGAGGTCACAGTTTCCCCCTCTAGGCGGCTCACCGAGTGACTGCAAAGCCAATACAAGGCCGATATATCGAGGGCTACAGAACGAGGTGGCAGGTACGAGGCACGAGCTTTCACTTAAATAGGAGTCAAAGTGGGCTTACTTGGTTAAAAAATAAGTCAAATGAGGCACATTTTGTCTTTCTCTGGATTATGAACAACAGACGCTATTTCCTCAGACAGAGAGCAGGGTTCGACCGTTGGGCCGTGTACAGTACTCACCACAGTGCTCAAGCCGTGCTCCTTCAGCAGCATGAGGGAGTTCTGGTAGCAGGATGTGAGGTCCTTCGTCTCAGATGAGCCCACATGACCTCTGGCCACCGGTCCCACCGTGTGGATCACATCTACCGAAGAGGGACAACAAACAAAGTTGACTTCAAAATGGCTTTTTTCACATAAACGGACGTTGGCCGGCGGTGTGTGGCGGTACTTCAGTTGAGCTGTCCCAGATATGTGAAGCATAAGCAGGTTGTAGAAATCTTCTCTTTGGGTCTCTGGCATGTCACCATCTGGTACAATCAAAATAATGTTTTTCCCCCCACATCGACTCACCAGAGATGGCTTGATCAAGCCCACTGCCTAAAATGAATGTGTTTCTTCAAGTTAATGGCTAGATAGAAAATCAATTACAGGATTATTTCCTGCCATCTATTCAAATATTCAAAAGCTCTGCCAGAGCTCTCCTTCCCAACGCATAGTAATGTCTTGTCCTGTCAATCACTGGCCTCCTTCTCTGGCCTTGCCAGACACAGGATTGCAGCCCCTTAATTGAATCATAGTGGCGATGACAGAAAAATAAGAGCATCCACGTAGTGATCTGACAGAGACATGATGGTTGGTTTTGGTTTTGTTTTTGCATTCCACTTGACTCTGTGCCATCCACAGTGACGGACAAGACGGGTCAGAAACGATAAGTGGCACAATGGGTAGCACTGTTGCCTCACAGCAAGAAGGTTCCGTACTCAAATCCCATCCCAGATCCTTTTGGTGGAATTTTCCTGTTCTCCCCACATCAGCGTAGGTTTCCTCCCACAATCAACAAGACATGCACATTTGGGTTAATACTCCTGCCAGTGCCCCTGAGCAAGGCAATAGTAAAAGGAACCAGAGTTGGTCCCTGGGCCCTGCAGCAAGAGGAAACATGACTAAATATGAACAGTATAAATAAAAAATGACTCAGCAGTTAAATTTACCCAATTGCACAAAAGTAATATTTATACTGCCCATATGGATGATCTGCTGTGGTGACCACTGATGGGAGCAGCCAAAAGCAGTAGTAGTAGTACCGATAAGCATGTCTCATCTACCTGATAGTCATAACCTTACCTTTGCTTAGTTATGCATTATGCTAGTGTAACTCCCAAGTGACTACAAAATAAAGTGGATGTTATGTAATTCTCTCTATTTCAAAACTGGGCCATGTGACTCGAGGCAAAGGAGAAAAGCAGCTGTTTGCGAGCAAAGTGCAAATTCTCCACAGCGGCATGTCTTTAAAAAGTAAATGGAGAGGGTAGCTTAAACAAAACACTCGGCCTTCTTCTTTCCACACAGTAAATGCTGACCATATTACTCCTCTCTTTGGCCATAAATCATTAAGAGATTAAATTCAGTTTTTGGTTGTACATCTGGACACGTAATAGGTCAGCATAATGGAATAGGTGGGGATTGGGGATACCATTATCAAGTGGTTTTTGGTTGGTAGTACATAAGGGCTGAGATACTGGGTTTGGAAAAAAGGCTATTTTAAAACGAATAAATAAATAAAGACCATTGGTTGACTCTGCAGCTAAGTCAATGTTGGACCGTAATGAGACTGGAGCTGTCTGAAGCATTGTCTTTTTCCAGAACAGCGGGCTGAAAATTGCAGAGCACAACACAGCTAAAGCCGGGCACGTGAAAAGTTGTTTTCCGTGCATAATACATGAATTTCTTCGCTGTGAGAATGGCAACATGCCAATTAGAATGTGGGCAACCGCCAAAAAGCAGACTACTGGTGAATTCATGAAGATTCAGACACTTCATCTTATCCCACTGCTACCTGCGTCTCCTCTCATATCCTCACACATCCTCAACATCGGATAAATATTTATGCAGTAGTGTTCTGGCATGGTGAGAGACATGCTTCACTTTGTAAAGAAGGGGGGATATTAGCAGAGGGACAGGGAGTAAATCTAGAGTTCCCAAACACACTTTGGCAGCAGGCTCTGTGGAGCTAAACAAAGAGAAACCAGTGCATCCACAGCCATTAGGGCTGGGAGGAATGCAGGCAAGCCAATTTGTTCTCGGGGAAAAACCACAGCCACTTCTAACTGGGAGAAAAATCCATTCCGTTTTGCAATGGGATACAATACTCCATAAATTAAGCCGTTTTAGATTTTTCCTAATTCACCAGTGTCCAAAGACTACCCCTGTCCTTAGATAAGGTGTGTCCTTGAGCGAGACTCTGAATCCCTAAGTGCTTGAGCCCTGAGATGGACTGGTGACCTATCCAGGGTGTTTTCCCACTTTTCACCCAATAAGCACTGGGATAGGCTCCACCATGGCCCTGTGACCCAATTTTGGATAAGCGGTTGACAATGTATGTATGGCTGTGTGTATGGATGGATGAATGGCTGGATGGATGGATGGATGTATGGATGGATGAATGGCTGGATGACTGGATGGATGGTTCATAAATAGTAACACAAAACACAGCACAACAGCATGCAGGCTGAGTTGAAAAACTTTCGACAGACAATCCATCCGGCATGGCAGTTTGCTCTTGCTCTAACTGATGGAATCCTCCTTCTCTTGTTCCGTTTCTCTCTGGCTGACAGAAACATCCGGGTGTATGTGTGTCTATATTGGGAGGCGAACATGCAGACACATGTACACAATTATTTCTGTGCAGCCTCCATATAAGAGGCACATAAATCTCCATTTCAGCAGGAGAACGTACTCAGCTGATGGATCACCAGCATTTCTTTTACAGATTCGGGATTGTGACTGATTACTGTTGTTTAATAACAGCTGCAAAAAAGAGAGAGAGAGAGAGAGAGAAGACAAATTTCCTGGTCAAATACATTGATTGTAAGCTATAGAGCAGCATACATTAAAGGAGAAAGGCAAAGCATCCGTAAATCTGTCAGCATCACCAAGAGGGAATAACCCGACCTTACTCTAAAGGCGACATCATGTAGCCCTGATTTGTTACTCAGCCCTGTCTCTACTGCTTACCAAATGACTTTTAAGGCAACCAAAAGTACCAGATAAAAACACTCTGGTGATTGAGGAACAACAGGATCGCAGTCAATCACTTCCAGATGAATCCCAAAGGTACATACAGCAGCCACGCAGGAGGCAAAACATTATTATGCCACAGCTGGTTCACTCAGAATCCAGTGTTGAGTCATCATCTTTCCCAGTCGTTGGCTCTCACACAACTGGGGACCCCTAGCTATGTCACCCCGGACCCTAGATATGCCCTCCCATTACACAATATCTTATCCAAATATTTCAATCCGACTTTCAATGTGCTCCCTTGCTTGGGGCCACGGAGCCAGCCATCCATTAGAGACCACGACTGCCTTCCCGCAGGTCTTCCAACCCTTCAAACCATACAGACCGGAGGAATTAGGAACTCAAATGACAAAAAAACACAACTGTAAGTTTATCATTTATCCATCCATCCATCCATCCATCCATGTCTCCATCCATCCATCCATCATCAAGTGCACATTCAAAGTTAGGTCGTGGGGCCATGCTGGAGCCTATCCCAGCAGTCACTGGGCGAAAGGCGGGGAAGCATCCTGGAAAGGTCACCATTCCACCTGAGAGCAGGCAGGGCTATTTAAGGCCTGATGCCCTTCCTCATGCCTTGCGGCGGGTTCAAACCCACAGCCACCCCTTTATCACTTAGATCAGAGTAAATTTGGAGTTGTCGATGTGCATGACATAAGCATGGTAGGGTTGCTAACTCTTTCACCGACGGTGTGAGACTCTCACTCTCCACCAACTCATCTCACACCTGTGAGGGAGTTTAAAGAAAACAGCCCAACTTCACCAGGTGTCTTTTTTCTGCATGGTGGAATGCTACAGAGGTCACGTATTAGGCCGTTGTAGAATGGACTGAATTGGATACATAATGTGCTACAGCACCCTCTCTATGTTTGGATCACATGCGCCACTCAAGACACGGTCTCAAAAGACGCGTCATGTGAAGAATAACAGGTACCAGGGGAAGATGCTTAGGGGTGCGGAGAAAAAGAGAGAGCAGGCCTAAGGGTGAGAAGAGAGGGAGATGACTGTCAAAGAAGAGACATGGAAGAAAAAGAACGAGGAGTTACACGGCAGATATGCTATTTAAAAAGTCAGAAAATGTATGTGCACAGGTACAAGTATGCCCTTCTCTACACTATCACACACATGCACTTCCACAAATACATGCTAGCAGGATAGGTCAGATAAAGATCACATCTGTGGATCAGGGTCATTGTAAATGGACTCATTTTTATAGAGTAGATTTCTAGTCTAGCAACCACTGAAAGTGCTTTGCTGCGTATGCCCCACATTGCCTCACATTTACTAAGCATGGGGGATTAAGGCAGGTATGACGACTATTACTCTTACAGAAAATTTGGAAAGAACAGAAACACCATAGAGTTAACAATACCTCCTCTCATTGCTGAGTCCAGAGACTGTGTAGGCCTGCTGTGCCAGATGAACTGAACCACTGGGGCTAGAGGCTTGATCAAAATACTGCTGTGGACGTGGAGAAATGGTGACTATCAAGATAGAACTCACTGCTTTGTATGTGGAGACGGTGGCAGGAGCTCCTCCATAAATTAGGATAGATGAGGGCAAAAATCAAACATACGCCATCCCTTTAAACCACCATCTGCATAGCTTGTGCGTGCTAATATCTTGGTCATGCCCGCTAATACGCCTCTCGGCTTCCAAAGAGAAACTACCCAGGGATGCATGCATACTTCAGAAATGCCACTTTGTGCACGACCAGAGATCTTTTGGCACGTAGAGAATTCATTTAGAAGAGAAGTGCGGAAGCAAGCTCAGAATCCAACAGTGATTTCATCAATCTCTCATTTTTAGTATATGTGACCCAACCATGCTGACCTTGCTGACAGCGCTGTCCCTCTGCAGGACGACATGTTCCAGAGATGGATGGCACTTTTCTTTCAGATAGGTCTGCCATACAGAGTTCCCATTCTCACCGACAACGCTTTGAGGTACGAAGGAAACACAGTGAACACCAGAGAGAAGTGTGGACGTGGGAGTCTCGATTAGATCTATTATAATTCACAGGAGCCAGCAGAGACAATAATCAAACTGCTTTCATGCGGCACATGCTAATTATCCCCAGTGCTTAAAAATCAACAAAGCACATAATGACTTACAGTCCATTAAGAATTTCAGCCAAAATTGAATTTAAATGCTGGCTTTGCAATCTCCATCTTTATGGGTTCACCCCGAATCTGTTTATAGGAAAGACTGCAAGCCTATTAGTCTCCAGGAGCCTTGTTTGATAGAATTTGGTGTCTTTCTTCAGTACTGTGACAAAGGGCTGCGGTGGCTCAGTGGTGGAGCGTACATTTCGGAAACCGACGAGCCAGATTTTGCGGATTCTCGAACGCACTGCATGGTGTCGGGGAGGTTATCTGGCCTGAATCCCACAAGCTCAATCTAAGACCGTGTCTACCCCCACGACATGGGGACTAATGGAGACAGGTAAAAATGGACCTCTCTCTTCATTCCTGTGATGCAGTGTGACTTGGCTGTGTTGATTCATGTAGTTCTTGAACGTCTTGCTTTTGTTAGTCCGCCATGCCAATTCTGAGGTTGCACGAGGAGCTGTCTAGGCCTCATCATGTTACTATCGAGGCAGCTAAAACTATGGCCAATTCCTGTCGCAAAATAGATTTGAGCACAAGATGTAATCTGACAGAAGGCTGAATGTTTCCATTCTGAAAATAGGCTGTGAGGATCCCCGTAGGATCCCTGGTATAGTTTCTCTTAAAGCCAAGAGAAGGTTTTGGAGAGAATAACACAATCTCCAGGTATTTTCTTTAGCAACTCGTTTTTAGCAGCTTATTAAGAGAGTTGGATTGGAGAAAATTGAAAAGGGGATCAATAGAGAAAAAGTAGGCAACAAAATCCTCACTAAGGTCTTTTATCCGTCTCTTATCCCTACCCCATAAATATTCTTCTCTTTGCTTTTTTTCCTCCAAGATGTAAACAGGACGGAAATAGGACGAGCACGGCGGAAGAGAAGTGTGTTGTTTAACAATGAGGAGAAGCCCAGATGCTGCAGCTGGCTTTTAAATCAATACCACTAATATTGAGGAAAGAAAATAAAGTTTTTTTCAAAAACAATTTCCACCATGAAGGGACGGTGGATAATCAGTGATGATCTTGGAACGAGAGAGTCCACAAGTGCAGGGCGTTGGGAAACCTGCTCTTGTTTGTCTCTCAGGTGGGCTGCAGTAAATGTTTATGTACTACAATAAAGCTGGCACAAGACACACGGAACACCGCAGAGAGTCACTGTGGCCACCTAGCGACCAGGTCAAAGGTCAAAGGAGAGTAAAACCTGACACATCAAAGGTCTGCAGCTTCTCACTGGTTCTCCACTGGCTTGCTCTGCTGGCGAAGGATTAGGCAAACATGTGAATGAATGAATGAAACTTCAACGCTTAGCATGGATGAGGGCAACATGCAGTACACGGGAGAGGATGTTAAAGTTATATAGGTGGTGTTTGGTCGTTAAAGATACTCGTAAGCAAACCTCCATCAGTCCACGGTGCTCCCGGACATGACAGTTTATATCCGCTGGCTACAGGACTTATGAAACCTAACAAGACGTACATAGAACCAGGAGGAGACACTCCTTCAGGAACGCTCCATAAACACTGCTGTGGATAAAATGAGAAAATAACTAAATAGAAAAAGACTTCATTGCATGACAGCGAATAATTGCCGGTCATTGTGCAGTCGGGCGGACACGTCTTCCCCATGTCAATCATGAAAATCCTCTTTAAAATGTTAAACAGAAACTTGATAAATATTCATGGAGATGGCAAAGCCCTCCAGTCTTCCCCATTTCTAATCCTTCACCTCCATACATAACTTACTGTCAGAATAACAAGGCGCTTGGAAAGAATATGCTGGTGTAAACACGGGGCCCAATCCCAAAGTAGACATGGGTTTGGCTAGGGCCGCGGTAGCTCAGGGATAGGGCGTGTGCCTTGGGAACCAACAAGCTGGAGACTGCGGGTTCCGACCCACTGTGGGGAGTCAGGAAGGGCATCTGGCCATCCCCATGACCGGCATATCCATGACCCAACTTTGAACACGTGATCGACGATGACGTGAGCAAGGCAATGGGGGAAAAAAACTGGAGATTGGCCCCTGGCACTGCACCTGCACACTGCTCCTATACAATGGGATGGATTAAATGCAGAGGGCACATTTCGTTGCAATCATCTATCGTCAACTGCTTATCTGAGGTTGGGTCATAGAACTGTTTGGAGCCTATTCCAGCTCTCATTGGGCAGAAGGCAGAGAAACACCCCGGTCAGGTCACCACTCCATCTCAGAGCTAGCGTGGGGGATTAAGGCTGGATTTCCTTCCTGATGCCCCGTGGTGGGGTTCAACCCTGCAGTCTTCGGTTCGTTAGTTCTCGAAGCACTACCCCTGAGCTACTGCGGCCCCTGTGTATTTACTATGACAAATATATAAAGTTTCTTATTCCTCCCCTTAAGCAAGAAGCCTCAAAGTCATGTCAGTTGTTTTCACATCAGCACGTAAAGTAGATGCTTCAAGTGTCTGAACATCGCATGCAAGATACCCCACCAAGGAGGAGGAGGGAACAGAAATCCCCTTACAGTGTCTATCCTTTGTCACTGCTCTTATGGATGCTGAGGTCAACCTTCCATTTCACTGTACACAGGTAGCACCCTTCATAGGAAGCAGTTGAACTAGGAGTACCTGTGAGGGGGTTGAGTGTTGCTTGTGGCAGGGCAGAGGTGAGGTGACGCGGGTAGCTGGGCTGAAAAGGGTGGAGTCATGGGAGGTATTCTGGGTAGTGGAAGCAGTTTGACAGCTCAGTGGTTACAAAATCTCAATGCCGCCATAAACCAATCAAACACGCGCTAGCCCCATATTAGGAAACAACAGGATTCAGTTTTGCTGTCGCAGGTCAAATCAGCGGCACCTTATTTGAGAACTTGGACGCTTTGCCAAACAAACAGGAGCAGAGATACTCACTTGAATTTTTAGGTATTGCTACACACTGCAGTGGCCATATTTCCAGTAATTAAGTATATTTTGGCATGATTGCTTGCCTGAGACCTCTCAGCATACACACAGCTTTTCCAACACTGGTCGCTGAGGATTTCTAAATGGAGCCTGTACACCCACTTGGACATGGAGCCGGTGTTGTCATGGCGACACGGAGAGACCCCCTAACGCTAACTCAGTCTCCAGTTTGAAGGAGGTGCATCTGGCTGACCGGGTCATCTACTGCATGCCAGACACATGCAGCTGTTGGTGCATTAATATTCAATACTTTAGCATGGATCAGACTGATTATGAAGAACATGGGTTTCAGAGATGCTTTTTTCTGTCACTAAGATTCTGCTTTTCAAGCACATACACGGCCACGGTAGCTCAGTGGTAGCAGCCCATGCTTAGAAAGCTGATGAGCCATAGGCAGTGCGTTTGAACCCACCGTGGGGTGTCTGGGAGGGCATCTGGTTTGGGATCAGAGACAATTTTGTTGGCAATTCTTAATATTATTTTGAAGTTTTTAAGGAGTTGATCTGCAATCTTTGTGAAGATATTCATTTTAGTGGAGCAATTTTGAATTTAGAGTAGTGCACAAACACTTGCACCCACAATAATCCCAGCAGTAAAAAATGGAGGAATCCGTTTAATCACCCCAGAAGCTCCTAAGGTGGTGGAGAAAATAAATTCTTTTTTTTTTTGGTCCTTTTGCAGACAAATTCAGTGTGTTCTCTCCCGGATAAATGATGTTCTATCACCATACCTCAGTATTTGTATGAAAATACTAGCTTGCTTTTTCTTGTATTTTGGATGACAATAAGAACTAAAGAAGTCTGATGAACCTTCGTGCACTTTCTTTGTGTTTATCTCACTTTGAGAACGTCTGAATATGATGTGTGGAAATACACAAATCCTCCAAAACCCGACATCAGACGAGCAGTTGATGATGGACGGATGAGTGGATTGATGGATGCAAATATAGGGTAAGCAGCTGGGGCATCTGCAGGTCAAGGAAAGGAGAGCCACTTTATTTTGCCACTATATTCTTATAGTGTTATAGTGTTATAGTGCTCAACGACACTACAACATGTTTTCTGAAGGAGTTGGGGATTAAACCAGTTACCTTCTGATTTCTAGATGACCCAGTCTACCTCCTGGGAGAGTGTGTTGGAGTGTGTTGGATGCCAACAACCACAGCCACCACAGATATAGTGTTTCAACAGCTACGATCAGAGTTTCCAACTATAAGCATGCGATTTGTTCCCCAGTCGTTGTCCCTCTAAGCACAGCAAGTCTTTGGAGTGTTGCGACATGACAAGAGCATGTTGCGATTCCTCCGGACAAACAGGGAAAAGGAGTCCCCCGAGATAGCATAGACTGCAAGCATGTTGGGATGAAAAGTAAAATACAGACTTGCTTGCATTTCATAGCCCTCTCTGCAAAGCCCTCAGAAAATAACCCAGCTGTTGATGTTGCTTTGCTGTGGTTCACGGGCAACAGGCAGATTGCCAGTTCCAAGTGTGAATAAGTGAGGCAGAGGTGTTCCATATAATCATGTTTGAATGTATGTACTGCTTACTCTCCTGAACCCCCTGCACCGAGGTGTCTGGTGAGCGGGCTGTAAAAACAGTCGGTGCTCATTAAGATCAGTTTGGGAAAAAAAAATGTGGAAAATAAGCTAAGAAGCAAGACAGTGTAGTCTTATGCACCGCCGCCGAGTGCTACACCATTACCTGGCTTGAAGCCCATCTTATCTTCCCTCACACTAGATCACTGCCCGGCTGGGGAGGTATGTTGTAATGCTGGGCATCGATATGCGAAAAGATGTTTAGGGTGGGGTGGTTGGGTGTGGTGAGTCTTCCGAACGTGAGGGGGGGTTTAACACATATCCACACACCGTGGTTATGACGGCACAGCTGGAGGAAGATGGATCACAGGGATGTGGCCTTCACAGATGCCATTGGCCAATATTTCAATGAGGACACGAGCATGTGCCCGTAGTGGACGTGAAAGAGAAAGGCACTGCAGGCCGGGGAGACAAAGAACATTCTTGCACCATCAACATGTGCTCCACGTGCTCCAAATTATCCTAATGACCGTAATTACCAAAGTGCATTAATGTCTCTGTTTTGTTAAATAATGGTTAGCACGGGGGAGTAAACAAGACTGTTGTCATTGTATTTTTCTCTCCTTCTGCTCCTGCCATGTAAATCAATGCAAGAGATCACGCAGCGATGTGTACCACCTCATTAATGTGTGGCTGTTGAGAGCAGCATTTGGTACAGCCGAGGGGCTGGAGGGATGCGACGCCGGAAGAAGGTCTGAGCACCGAAGGAGAGACAAGTTTGTAATAGCATTGACTCGAACCAAGCAGATAACGGATGAAATATTCAAACCAGTGTAGACCGAAAGCACTCAGGACTGACATACGCATGCTTCACCCTGAGTGTAAGCAGAGAAACGAGTGCACACCCTGGCAGAATGAGAGCACACTGTTGTTTGTATGTGGCCTGGATTACAAGAGGAGGAATACATCCATGTCCTCACACACTCCTCCATACGTTGGATGAGGATGAAGGAGTTTCCACAAAACGGTTTTTCGGTGTCTAGCGTGAGATAGAATGTTGCTGGGAAGGCTGGCTCAGGAGGTAGGGCAGTCATCTGGATTGGTGGTTCAATCCTCAGCCCCTGCAGAAGATGTGGTCTAAGTGTCCTTGAGCAAGACACTGAACCACTAATTGCTACAAGGGTGCTCCAGCTGCTCACTGCTCCTGTACAACAGGAAGACTTCAATGCAGCGAACACATTTCATGCCATCTATCCACAATGACAAATGAATAAAGCTTCTTCTTCTACGGTGAGAGGTCCATTTTTACGTGTCACAAATTTACTTTATGGGGCGGACACGGGCTTAGATGGAGTTGGGAGGATTAAGGCCAGATGTCCTTCCTGGTGCCCCAGGGTGGGGTTAGAACCCGCAACATCTGGCTCGTCAGTTCCCAAAAAGAGCACTCAATGGCTGAGCTACTGACCCCTATATTCTTCTTCTAAGAACGAGGCAACTCTATGGACCAAGCTCTGCTAATCTCACCAGTGCTGACACATTCCTACTGAGGCTTTAAAGAAATCTATCTTTGCCTGAAATGTACGAATATCATTGGTCATCCAATGCTAACTTTTCACCTTCCGCTGCCCCAAATAAACTGTGAAATCCGGCCTTACACCACAGTCATACCATGTTAGCGTAGCATGTTAAGAGCCGACTCTGGCATGGAATCAACAGAATCATGCAAACAGATTTTCTTCTGTATTCCCCACCCCTGCTCCCCAAGATCAACCTGATGTGATAATACCATCAGGCCTTTGAAATTTTTGTTAGTACATATCAAATAAATGTCAGACAGATGCTAACATGCTGACACTCACAAGGCTACTACAACACAAAGCTGTAGGGGGCTGCATCAGCTCACGCTGCCAGAGCTCCCCTCTCTGGGCTTGGAGCAGTGCCTGCCTCTCTCCACATGGTAAATGTGGAATACAACCGTTCAATTAAAAAAAATAAAGAAAAATATTAAACAACGACAAAAGAGGGGAAGCATAGCTCAGGAGGTAGGGCAGATGTCTGGTAATTGGAGGATCGGTGGTTTGATCCCCAACCCCTGCCCAAAGAGTCCTTGAGCAAGACACAGAAGTTAAAACTGCTTCCCAGTAGCTGCAGCTGCTCACCGCTCCTGTTCGATAGGATGGGTTAAATATAGAGGACACATTTCATTGCATGGATGAACAATAACGCAAGAATAAAGCTTCTTCTGTTTGGGTGCTGTGTCACCATTAGAGGTCCAGTCCTCCATTGTTACACCCTCTGCCCCTCAAGCTACACACACATTTACAAAGAGAGCCCCCTGTGGCTCACGTTGAGCTCTAAGGCACACTCTTTTCATGTCAGGTAACAAGGAAAATGAATGTCTGGAGAAAATGGCCGCAGCAGGTATCAATATTTAAGAACAATGAGATGAATAGAATGAAAGGGTTCAACTGTATCCCTGTCTGATGTTTTGACTGGGTTTGTGCCCTTTAAGTCGATTGCACAGCAGAAACGTACCCACTAATCAAGCCCCCCCTACTCAGCTGTCACTCACATTACTCCTTTTATTCATGACCTTCCCGGTGGGATTACAGGAGGGATCGGAGCCATCGGAGACTGTTGAACCTGGCTGCTTAGGCTGGCTTGAGATTACAACTTTAGTTACAAACTCTGTTATGAAAGACAAAGATCATGAACAACAGAAAGATGCGACATATGAAGGTAAGACAGGATGATGTAGCTCAGTAGGTAGGGGGGTGGTCTAGGAATCAGAAGAATCTTTGTTATTTGTCATTGTACATTCATAAAACAAAATGTGTTCTCTGCACTCAACCCATCCTATTGCATAAGAGCAGTGAACAGCTGAAGTACCTGGGGACCAGCTCCTGTTCTTTTTCTAATCACCATGCTCAGGGGCACAGGCAGGAGTATTAACCTCAACACACATGTCTTGTTGATGGTGGGGGGGTGGGGGTGGGGAATTAGGGCACCTGCAGGGAACCCGAAAAGACACAAGGAGAACATGCAAAGTCCACACAGAAAGGATCTGGGATGGGATTCGAACCCATGAACTTTCTATTCTATTACATCCTATTCTATCAATAAAAACTTAAACCCATCTGGTTCATTCAATTAGAAAAATGAATATGAAAACGATGATGTGCATACCTCAACAGCGCTGGCTGGCTAGCTAGTTGGCTGGTTTTCAGCCTGACCTGTATGAAATGACGGAAGAATGAATGCGGTGGTCCTACTTTTCCCGGAGCCCTTAGTCAGTAGAACTGGGGTATGGCCCCATTACAACTCAAACTGAGAGGGCCACCGGAGCAGGCCTGTTATCTGGAGCTTTTTCTGCTACCACCGCCTCCTATAGAGCCAGTGACAAGGACCCGTCTTGCCTGGATCGTCTCACAGGGCCGTTGTCCTCTACAAATATACAAGCTAACACACACATACGCACATGCCCACAGAACAGGGATGAAATATCTACAGTAATCTCAAACTCTGCCATCAGTATGTGACGGCAGAGATGGAGCTTGTGAGAGGGCTCTGGCAAAATAAATAGAGGTCATCCTCAGACTCTTCTCCTCTC
>OMLC01017743.1:8290-20216 GCA_900302585.1 Regalecus glesne | reverse complement strand
ACAATAACGATAATAATAATAATAATAATAATAACGATAATAATAATAACAATAACGATAATAATAATAATAACGATAATAATAATAATCATAATAACAACAATAATAATGATAATAATAACGATAATAATAATAATAATAATAGTAATAATAATAGTTCCCTTATCGGTCCCACAAGGGGGAATTTGTAATTCTCTGCATTTGACCCATCTTATCGTATAGGAGCAGTGAGCTGCCACCATGTGGTGCCCGGGGAGCCGTTAGGGGTTCAGTGTCATCATTAGTCACATCAGAAGGGGGTGCCATAGACTTAGATGGAGCTTGGGAGCATTAAGGCCGGATACCCTTCCTGACGTCCCGTGGTGAGTTCGAGCCCACAACATCTGGTTCATCAGTTCCCACAGCCTGCGCTCTACTGAGCTCCTACCCCCTTTTAACTGAGTAATATTTGCAAACTGCCCATTTCAAAACACAAAAGTTTGACGTTCTGTGATCTACCAAGGTCAGAGGGACAAGTATTGCTACTCTAACAACACACATCTAGCTTTGATTTTACCCATAGCTAGATGTCATCAAATTACTCCATCTCACACAAACAGACCTACATAAAACACACACAGCGTGCACCCCTCAAACCCCACACCCGATGGCACGGTGGTCTTGGTCAGGGCAAAAAGAGGGTATCAAGAGGGGCCTTTTGGGGTGAGCGCCTAAGGGGCTGTAAATTCTCTTTGATGACCCTAATGGGCTAAAATGGCAGGTAGTAAAGTGGAGCTATGAGGCATGTGGGGAGCAGCCTGTTAGTAACATGTGGATGAGGGGGTGTAGGTGGAAGAGAAGAATATCTGACATGTTGGCATGCTGTAAAAACGGGTGCTTTTCAGTTCATTCTCATCCCTGAGTCATTTTTGCTATAATTACTTTGTTTAAATGGGCTGATTTAAGGGCTTGGGGCAGCATAGATCCAGAGGTTGGGTGGTTGTCTACTAATCAGAAGACTGGCAGTTCAATGCTCAGTCCTTTGCAGAAAGCATGTGGAGGTGTCCTTGAGCAAGTCACTGAACCCCTAATTGTTCAACCCTGTGATGGGGTGATGACGTGTGCAGGATGTTTCCCTTTTTGGGGTTTTGCCAAATGAGTGCTGGGATAGAATCCAGCACGACTCCACGACCTGACTTCAGATAAGCGGTTCACAATGAATGGATTGCTGGCTGGATTGCTGGCTGGATGGCTGGCTGCATGGCTGGATGGCTGGCTGGATGGCTGGCTGGATGGCCTTAAATGCCATTGTACACATGACATTGTCGAGTATGTTTGGGGTGAGAACAAGAAAAAAGAGCATGTCATATTGTGCATATCAGATGTTGACTGGCGAAAGAAACGTTGCCAACGCACATGTTTTCATTGAGAGGCTGAATTAGGGCTGCTATCAAACCTGAAAAGCAAAACCTCATCAGTACAAGCAGCTTTTTCGTATTAATGCTAATTGCATGGAATCATTATGTGAAAAAAAAACCAGGGTTGGGTTTCTATAACTGGTATAGCTGGTTCTTAACTATCCTGTTGGACTTACAAGCATCTGAAAGGAGAAAATCAATCCCGCATGGCTTGATGCAGTTATCCAAAGCAAACCGAATGCAAAATTGGAATTTCATTCATCACTTTCACGATATCAGAGCCAACCCAGCCCAAGGGCGAGGGCCATTTGATTAGGGAGAGCCAATAATGAAGTAAATGGACTAGAGACCAGGGAAGGTGGATCTAAGAAACAAAACTCCTTCCTCTGTGCCTCAGCCAACACAACACCATCCCAGCAGCTTATCTCCCTCCCAGTCAGCTGAGATAAACAGGAGGAGGAGGAAACCCACGCAGACACAGGGATTTGAACCCCGGACCTTCTTGTTATGAGGCAAACAGCCCAACCTGGAGGCTGCAGGAGCCTTGTTGGCCTCATCCCCGCTGGCTCTTCACTCAGGAGACAAACCTTGAACACATTGCTCTGTGTTCCCATAAGGGGGCAGTCCCTGTTATAACAAAACAACCTTGGCCCAAACACACACCATATGTCTTTAAACATTATCTTTGAGTGGTCGCTGACTAGAAAAGCGCTATATGAGAATAAGTCCTTTCACCATTTACCATACGCAATTAAAGAGTGAAGGGGAGGATGAGAGAGGCAGTGATGAGAAACAGCCGATGAGGGAAACGGTGATGCTCACGAGCCAAATTCTAAAACCACAACGTTGCAAGTCCAAAGTACACACCAGTGTGCCACATAATCCTCATCTTTAGCAGCCGTCTCTTCAGAAACTTCCCCTTGTCATGCATCTGAATAGGTTGCCTGTCAGACAAAACTCTAATGACCTCAGTAAGTAAATCTGGGTATTTTTAGATCTTTTGCCAAAATACTGTTTATACATCTCGTCTCTCTTAGGGGTTCTGAAGAAGCAGGCTCAGGCAAGGTACCATTATATGAGTCTATATACACGTGCGTATGTGTGTGTGTGTGTGTGTTCATAAGTCAATAGATACACATAGTCATAAGGTCTAAATCCATATGCTCAGGAATGACTATCTGAAAATGTCAACTCAGCACACAGAGGGATACATCCATCATAATCTATAGGTGTGTCAGACAGGGTGTCTTATGACCCCGTTCACTGTCCGTCAGCATGGATGGCTGTAGGCTGATGAACAGACAGCACAGTATCACATCTTTTCATCAGGCTGCCATCAAACGGAGTCCTCAGAACTCCAATTTAGGTGCTTTGCTGGCCAGATTTGTAATGCTTTTCCTACTGAGCACATGTTAAAATCTCCCTATTTCTTGCCCACATCTTCCATATTTGGCTGCTATGTTGAAGATGAAATTACAATCTTCCACAAAACAGTAACCAAATGATAAAATATGAAAGGATTCATGATTTGGGTAATGGTTGATTTGGGGATAGGGAATTTTTGCATGTCACTCTTGGATTTGCATTTCTACCATAAGAAAAAGGATGAGCTAAAGTAATGGGAAGAACGTAAGTTACGCTTTAGTAAAGTTGGATAAAGACATTATTTAGTATAGCTACCTGAAGCTTATAACTAGGCCAAAGTATTCAGATCTGTTAATTCGGTTTGAAATTCACAACAAACAACGATGGGGAAATTAAGATATCAGTCAATAGGAGACACCTTGCGAGATTAACGGTTATTTGGAATCCTAGTGTTGTTTCATCAGCACATAACTGCTCTGGAGGTTTCTTAGTAAGTTGGCAGCTCCTGTGTTCATATTTGGAAATTGAGGCCCAACAGCATGACACAACTGCTGCAGGCTACAGTCGCTCTACATGTTACTATCTACATGTGCTCACAGAAACACACTCACATACACACAAAATGCACTCTTGCACCCACAAAGGGCTAATCAAATGGCAAGGTCCATAAATCTATCAAAGACACAGGTATGCAAGCTCTTTCAGACTGGCTGGGTCTTGCAGACAGGGTGTGTTTCACTCAAACTGCTCTACCTAGAGTTTTAGATTATCTTTGACTAGCAATGGACTATGAATCCACCTCTGGGCTTCTTATGCTGTACCTCATTGCAGCATATGAGCCTATTAATCATGGCATATTAATAGACAGAACATATTGTAATTTTGATGTATCTGTCTTATCTCTCTTGGCTTAATTCCTACTTGTCTCAATGAACACATTATGTCTACTAAAATAATATCACATAAAATGTCTCAGAAATTACATATGGTATACCTCAGGGTTCAGTTCTTGGCCCTCTACTATTCTCTCTTTAAATTAAATTTCCATTGCAATAGAGATGATCCTTCGCTAATGTGAAAAATTGGATGTAAATAATTTCCTGCTATTAAATTAGGATAAAAGTAAGAGGCTGGTCATTAGCCCTGATAGACACAGACACCATTTTGAATAAGTATCAATAAACATCCATAAGTCACAAAGTGTGGTAGATAAAAAATCTTGGATTATGTTTGATCCTATCCTTTCTTTTAATAAGCACTTTAAAGAAATCTGTATTAACAACAAACCTTAGGTGTGCATTGCCCTTATTGGGGATTTTGACAATAGATGAAGAACAAGCTGACAAACCTGCTCAGATAATTCCCTAGCTAGAAACTACCATCTCTACTGTATGAATACTACCAACCCCAAGGGCATCAGTGCTTTAGAGATGCAGACATTGTAAGGCTCTTTTTCCTGCATGTTGACTGAAGGATTGATCCTGTTTAAATGGAAAACTCAATAGAGTTTTTTATCCCTATGAGTAGAATGGAGACATGAAGATGCTCATGTGACCATGAGCAATTTTGGAGACGTTAAATTTGGAATTTACAATATGGTGAATCATATTCACGGGATGACTGACATTCAGGAGATATTTTCTCACTGCAACTTATGGACAGTGGATAAGGAAACTTAGGTGATAAACAACCCTGAAATATAATGATAGTTCAATGTCAAGGCATCTGCATAGCAAGATGGTGAACAGATTTCCTATTTCAATCAACTTTCTGAGCATGATACATTAATATGATATGAGGGAATACAATGCATCACTACATAGGGGGCCATGGTAGCTTAGTGGTAGAGTATGCAATTCAGGAACAGATGAGCCATATATTGCAGGTTTGATCCCATAGCGGGGCGTCAGGAAGGTCATCTGGCCTTAATTCCCCAAGCTCCATCTAAGTCTGTACCACCCCCACAATGTGAAAACTAATTGGGACATCTAAATGGACTCATTTTAATATGGTCCTTTTCTAGTGTCCTGACCACCAGAGGTACTTAGCATTAGAAGTCTCACATTAACCTAGCATGGGAGATCACAGCCACATGCCCTTTCCTGACACCCCACAGCAGGATCTATACGGAGCCTAAACGGGCGGTGGGCACTCTACTGCTGAGCCATCAGAGCCCCCCAACATAAAGATGGACTTCTCTATGATATATAAGTTTACGAGTCTATAGAGGAAAAGGCAGTCAACACGGTCTCTTATTCACAACACCCTGAAATCAAATAGCAATGTTTTAAAAGTGCAAATGGCAAACAATCAATGTTATAATTGCTCTTTTTTCTAATATCATGTATCATCGTTCATATTTCGTACTGTTTTAATGAAGGAATCAAGAGGGCAAAGGGGAAAAGTCTGCAACGAGAAGCCTCTTTGGAGTTTAAGTTGTCATATCGATATGATTTGTGTTCTTCTCCCCTTGAAACATAATTCAACCCAGCCACAACACGTCACGTCACCACTTGTCACAAGGGATATTGTTCAGCCAAATCCCCCCCCCCTTCCGTGTATCACCAATTTGATCATGCAAGATGCTTCATTTAGATTAAGTCTAACCAGAAAACTACCTTTTCTGATGCTGTAACCTCAAACCACAGGCATCATTCCAGCATTAAGCCTACACCAGTGTCTTAATCACTCAGACATTTAAACACAAGCTACAATTAAACCATTGCACTGCAATCAAATCCTAACTTCAGTCAATTGAAGGAATGCCATGCTGTGCGTAATGATGCTGTTTGATGGTTTAAACATTAACACTGATGATGCCGACTTTCCTGTATAGCTTTGAAGAAAGACAGCCAGTAAATATTAAGCTTTGCACACATCACTCAGTCATTCATGCATAGCCAACGTTCATCACTGTCAAACTCCGAGTTAGGAGTTATGCAGTAATTGGGGCCATGATGCCTCCGTGTTAGAGTTTGCATATCTTGAGTTGGGCGTAGAGGGTTCAAGCCCACTGCAGGGCATCAGCAGGGCATCAGGCCTCAATCCCCCACGCTCGGTAAATGTGGGGGATACGACGTAAAGCTCCGAGTGGTTACAGGACTAGAAAAACACTGAAAATAAGCCCATTTATCATTTCACCATTTACCACTTCCTTACTGTACCTTCAGACATAAACATCATAAAGAGAGATGAGAGTTCACCTCATCACCACAGTGGTTCGTAGGCCCGTTCAGTGGCTTTATTACCAGTATATGTCACTCAAAACAAGGCATCGCTCTACTAAAACTCTAACAGGAGTACTTTGGACAGCATCTCAACAGTCCGTACCTTTCCTTTTGGCATCCTTTGTCCTTGCACATTCAATCCATTTGAATCCAATAAAACGAATCCCAGTACCAAGTACCATCCAACATGGTAGTACATGACTGCAGGAGACACGGGTATGTTTGTATCTCCAGGATATTCACATCCTTCACACATGAAGGTAGACTATCTAAGAGGGGGCTGGTCCAGCTCACAGCAAACACACCCACACGTCTCCCTGGTGCACACCCTTCCCCGAGTAGCCACACAGCTTGTAAAAAGCCATACATGTGATTTGACGTATATTTCAAAGCCACACAAAACGTAGTACATGACTTACACTGTGGCCCAGCCCATTAGCTTGAGGGTGGCCCCTGCAAACAGGTGTCTTTGAGAACATGTGTAAGATTACAAAAGAACAAGATGAGGGAGGGAGTGAAAGAGAAAGTTTGCATAATCTACATGGCATGTTTTTGCACAAACTCCTCAAACGGAATATCTAGAGTGAGACAGGAGAAAAGATCATCTGTAAACACATTCCCGGAATACACTTAGAGATAATTGGTGAGCATTCAGTATTCTCCTCAGCTAGCATCTCACTGAGCTTCATTGGATGAATGTGGCACAGTGACCAGTGTGCACAGCAGACGTCTGATCACAGCCATCTGACGACACGATGACATGGTAGTACTGAGAGAAATAGGAAATGTTATTATCATGATAATCAAAATCTATGAAATAAGTGTTGAAATGAAATTTAAAAATGGTTATATTTAAAAATGTGTAATTTACAATAAATAAACACATATCAGTATTTATTTTAATATCTATAATTCATAAGGGTTTTGTTTTTAATTAGGGGCTGCGGTGGCTTGGTTTCCGGGCCGTGCAGAAAGCATGTCAGTGTCCTTGAAACTGAACCCCAACAGTGACCTATCCAGGGTGTTTCCCCACCTTTTGCCCAGTGAGCACTGGGATAGGCCCCACCATGACCCCGTTGCCAAGCAATGGATGGATGGATTGATGGATGGAGTATTGGATCATTGCACCGCGCCTACAATGACACAATAGCGAATTCAACTGAAAACCTCTATGAAAATAAAAACGGCATCAGAATCCTCACCACTTCTGAAAGAAAAGCCTGGAAATAGAATAGAGGAGACAAATGAGCATGTGGGGAAACATGTTCTTTTCCAATTTGGATGACACTGAATCTTTGTTTCAGGAGAAGCAGTCCACCACAACCCTGGACCTCATAAACGCTGCAGATGGGAATTAGAGGAAGGAGGAAAGCCACAGAACCCATGTGTATTACATGATTTAGGGACAAGAATTAGTCTCCAAAATGTAATCCTAAGTGGAAATAACCAAAGTTGAAGGGAGCACTGTGGGTAAAAATATTCATGGATTGACTGAGGATGATTTAATTTAGACAAATGAGGGTGAGCTGGACAGGGGACCTCCTCTAATGATCTCTCTAAATCAAAGGCCAAACGACTGATGCCTCCCCCTCCCCTGAGGAGGGATTACTTAATGTCTATCAAGGAACAAAGGGGAAGTGGTTTGGAACACAAGCAGCAACAAAGCTCAAAGAGAGCAAAGGCAGGTTTATTTAGGTTGAACGGCCCCTCTACGGGTACTTTTAGAGTGCTGGGCAGATGTGTCAGGACATCGCTGACCTCCTCCCCCCTACAGACGACCTCCCAGCTTAATTTAGGGTTCCCCAATACACAATGGCTTCCAGAGCCATCTGCTGTCTGAGTTCAGACGTGTCTTCAGTGACTGTTACTGGTGGGACCTGGTGTGTCCCCCTCACTCCTCCGGTATTTGGGTGGACACGGACTAAGATAAAGTTGGGAGGATAAAGGCCAGATGCCCTTCCTGATGCCCTGCCGTGGATTCAAACCCACAATACATTTGAATTCCTGTCTATGCAGTGTTTTTCTTTGCTGGCAGTGTGTCTGTTAGCCAAGTCACAGCCCTACTTATTTCTCAGGAATTGCTCAGGAGACAATTTGATGTAATCTTCTCCTCCAAAGTGGATTTGAGGGAGCAGGGAGGGGTTATGGGGAGGATGGTAAAAAGAAAATCAGCTTATTTTTATGTGGCATTTTTTTAGTCTAGCGAGCACTTCAAAGTGAACCCCTCACGGTTTTCATGCCTCTGTTCTGTTTTCCACTTTGCTGCTGCTGTAACACTGAAAATGTCCCCTTGTGGCACTAATGAAGGAACATCTCATCTTATCTCTCTTACTGAGCTCAGGGGATTAAGGCTGCATGCCCTTTTCCTGATACCCTGCGGTGTGAAGGAGGCTAACCTGCTGACGTAGTGTTATGACACCTCTCCATTACCTTGCATTTACCATAACTGATTTATCTTCAGAACAGAAAAAAACCTTGTCCTAAATTACAGTGTGTGGGAGGAAAATGATAAGTTTAAGCATGTTGGGGCTGCAGGCCTTAACAACAGGGTTCTGGGCTGGTGGGTGACAAATGGGAAAAAAGTACTAGGGCAAGACCTCCTTCCATTTCATTCTCTTCTCTCCAAATCCTCTACGACCCCCACCTTCCTCCCCCTTGATTTGACGGGCCTCCCAGCTCTTCCATAATTGCCTCTATTATTGGAGTCAGTTATGAATCATCAACCCTTCGTGTCTGCCAAACTGGTGAATAGTTACCACTCAACCGAGAAAAAGGCGTGTAAATCGAATGATTGGAAATATACAGAAGCTTCTTCTCATGGTAATAAACACAGGGATGGCATCCAGGCGGGAGGGAAAACATATGTTCCTTTTAAAGCCGTAATGAAAGGCATTGCTACCCTATTCTAATGTTTTATTACCAGAGTCCCCTGCTACAGTAGAAGAAGAAGCAGAAGAAGAAGAAGCAGAAGAAGAAGAAACGGAAGCAGAAGAAGAAGAAACTTAATTTCTCATTTTCCATACATACAATAGGATTTTGGACTAATAAAGGAATATTTTATATTCTCTATCTCACTGAGCTTGGAGGATTAAGGCATTGGAGCCATCTTTTTGTATAGGAATGGTGGTAACGCCACCACATGGCATCCGGGGAACAGTTAAGGGTTCACTGTCTTGCTAAAGGACACCTCACTGTGCTCTCCGCAGGGGCCAGGGACCGAACCACCAATCCTCTGATTACGAGACGACCCCCATACCTCGTGAGCCATGGCTTCCCATGCTACCTAATGCTACCTAACCTTCATCTGTGGGAACTGCAGAATAATCCTCTACCAGTGTCTTTGTGAGCGGTGAAATCCCCCCGACCAGATCTGTTCAGGGACTGTTCAGGTCAGCGTTTTTTCTTTTAAAGTGAGGATAGTGTAGAGAAGCCAGAGCCTCGTCTCCTGCTCCCTTCTCCCCCTCGTATGCCTCTGATTGGGTGGTTTGCTCTGACATGTTTGCATTGCTATATGTCATCATTTTCTCATGCCAACAGCCGTACTGAAGGGCATCTGGTGCATCGGTGGCACGGGGGCTCCAAGGCTTTGTTAGAGATGCATCATTGTGTTGAATGTTTAATAATAGCTTGTTCATTTCCACACAGTGCTGTAGCTGGGAGGCTGAACATGCACCAGGAACATTAAAGAGGAACGTTACTGTCTGCTGACGCGGAGAGATTACATCAAATGGCCAACATGAAAGTACTTGTTATTGGCCAGAGAAATAATGAGCATGTAGGAGTCAAAATGCTCATAAATGTAGTTTATATGCACGTCAGCTGTGTGGCTTCTCTTCTCCTAGCAGTGTTTGTCTATCTTTGAGCACAACAATTAAGGGAGGAGACAAAACTACGTAATGGCTGTTAAATCACAAATGTCCTTGGCACCACCCCTCAGCATCTGATGTTATCATGAAACAACAACACCCACTTATCACATCACAGAGCGATGGGACTGCAAAAAGCCCAGCACATACAGTGGGCCCGGCTTGACATCTGTGCTGCAACTTCGTCTTCAGCAGATCCAGACCCGTCATTTTGGTGCCAAGTCCACCAGGATTTATGTTCCACATGTTGGCTAAACACCAGCTTACGTCAGTGATGTGAAGTGAAGGGCCTGACATAGCAGGTCACTCATCTCCCAGAAGGCCTTGCTGGCTGGCTGTGGCACATTATCAGAGAGGCTTCATGTCTCAGACTCGAGAAGAAGAAGAATATTTTTCCTTTGCCACACGACCAAGGCCAGTGGAATTTGTTCCCTGTATTTAACCCATCATATTGAGCACAGCTGCCGTTTGGTGCTCGGGGAGCCGTTGGGAGTTCAGCGTCTTGCTCAGAAAACCTCGACAGGCTTTCCACAAGGGCTGGGGATCGACCACCAATATCCAATTACTACGTGACCGCCTGACCCCCTGAGCAGCGCTGCACCCTAAGGAGGTCTTCCAGCAGATCTAATTGTTCAGTTCGTTCTTTCTTACAAGGAACCCTGGAAAATCTGTGTTTGTGTTTGGCAGCGTTATCTTTGCTCTGTCTGAAGCCAAACGATGTCAAGTCAAGTAGGGTAGAGTAGAGTCAAGTAGTGGAGTCAAGGAAGGAGGGCTTGCTGACATGTGAATGCATTTATCATGGCCAACTTTGAAATATGAGAGGACTGGATCATATTGATGTGTGACTAACATCCAATGACAACTTACTGGTAACCCCTGCAAGGAAAGGGCTGATATCCACACACCAAAGGATGAGGGATATCAGCTCTGTGACCTTGAGCGGAAGAGACATCATACCCTGTGATGAGGTGACATGGTGAGGAGGTGGAGGGTCAACAACATCAAATTCCTGGGAAAACTCAAACAGGCCCACCTTCCCTCTCAGACCCAGCTAAGCCTTTACAGCTGCACCATAGAGAGCATCTTCTGCTGCTGGGCCAGCTGCAGTGCCAAAGACAGAAGACCCTGGCTCAGGGGGTGAAGACTGGCACAGGTGGTTACAAGAACTGTTCTCCCAAACCTGGATTCAGTGTAAACTAGAGATCTGCATCAACTTGAGTCGGGGTCTCAACTCACCCAGGTCAAGTCAGGTCAGGTCAGGTCACAGTCTCTTTGTCTCCTTGGCATCAGGGAGGAGATACAAGCTAGCCAACGAGCCTCCATCACCCCACGGCCTCCCGTAGCTGTCGGGGACTGAGGTCTTGGGCATGCATAAGTGTATTTTATGTATCAAATACAGATAGAAGACAGTACTTCTATGTTGTTGTACAACACCTCTCTATACTACACTGTCTTCACTGTCACCGTTTACATGCTAAGTGCCGTATGTGAGGGAGAAGAAAGGTGCCAGCTCATTACATTAATCCTGTTCATTCAGTTTATTCTATAGCGGCCATGAGCACAGCTGCTGTGTGGTGCTCAGGGAGCAGTTAGGGGTTCAGTGTCTTGCTCAAGGACACCTCGACATGCTTTCTGCAGGACCGAGGATCGATCCTGTGACCTTCCAATTGCCAGACGACCGCTCCACCCACCGAGCTATGCTGCACCTATTATGTATTTAGCCAAGGTTCCTGACCTCCGGGTGGGGATAATATCTTAACACACATCGGGCGAGCTGATGATTAACTGATGGGGGTACCCAATCCCAATAGAGAGCACCTGTCAAGAGAGACCGTGGCCCCTGACGGGACAGGCATCAAAGTCAGGAAACCTCAACAACATGCCCCCACAATCAGAAATGTTATGCTTCAAAGAGCCGAGCAGCAGACCCTCGCAAAAGAAAAACAGACCTTGCTAATGTGCTGGTGTTATTTTAGAACATACACATTCTTAGGAGAGGCAGGAACAGGACCACTGTACCTCTACAGGTCTGGTTTGTACAGGGGTCTAATGGGAAACAGGCTCCAGGGAG
>OMLC01017643.1:1925-17823 GCA_900302585.1 Regalecus glesne | reverse complement strand
AGATGCTCAACCATGGCAAAATATTTGCAGTAACTAAATAACATATTTTTGGCCTAATTAAGTGAAATTGAATAATTCCCATGGCACACCTGACGATCTCTCATTGCACACTAGTGTACCACGGCACAGTGGTTGAAAATTACGCGGTTAAGGCACCGATGTTCAGCTCATCTCTACGCCCTTTCCAACCACAGCCCGAGGTCCATAGTTAGTGGGTCATAATTGGCTAAGCGTCACATGGGTATAAGGGTTAGGTTGGATAAAGTATTCTGGGTTCACTAGTGTCCCCCTCTGAGTCGTCCAGGCCTCTTGGTTAAGTGAAGGGAAAGTACTCTGCTTCATTCTCCTCTGACGGCCAAGCACTGTGCTTTCCCCACCAGACCATGATGTGTGGACTAGTGAGGGCTAGTGGTCATGTGACTTGGAGGAGACACATGCTACCACTTCCTCCTTCCTGTTGATGTTCTAGAGGAGCATCAGAGAGACTGACCCAGCAGTAGGACACTCAGGGGATTCAGGTGGGGGGGGGATAAAATTGATTTAAGAATATACAAATACAAGATATTTTTAAAAAGCATATGATGCACCGGATTGGACTTTACTACTTATGACACCACTGCCTCTTTCAGAAGAGCAGCTTACTGCAGTGATCAACTAAATTTGTATGTATATGTATGTCACATTTCCTGCAGTATCAGTGAATATCTCCGTCTTAAACGTGGGTTATAAAACGGTGCCGTCATAACTTTGCCAAGGGTGAACGTGGTTAAAAAAGGAGCAAAGAAAAAGTTTGTCTTTTTAGGTTTAAGCTGTACAAAGTGTGCTGAATGGGTTATGCATGCTGCTGTAACCTTCATCCCCCTTTGAGTCCATTTAAACCACATGTGGCAGATGGACTCTGTTCAGCAATTCGCTGAGCAGGCGGGTCTACTTAGCTGAAGCCAGACGCTGTTCGGTTTTTCACTTCCAAGATGTCCTCGGAAATTTCAGATCTTGGCTGTTTTTTCAGTTACTGGTCTCAAAGGGAAGTGATAAACATTTGAATTCCGTTCGATGTTCGTCTGCCTGCTTGTGTGCAGGACCACAATATGAACAGTTGTCAAACGCCAGCCCCCTCCCCCTTCTATAATGACCAAGGCTGCGTTTATTTACCGTCATGGCCTGGTACTAAAGCTGATTTCAGATTATGTGAGCCTAAACTGCTTCCCCACAGACTCATTCTTCCCATATTCACTCAGAAAGCCTGTCCCTGTCCCGTTCTGTAGCCTTTGGCAGAGGCGTTTCCCTCTTTCACCAGAGGAGGGCGCCTACAGTGTCACCACAGTAAGGGCTTTGCCTCCGAAGACTTTCAGGAAGTGACTCATAGCGTTTCTCCTCCCTGCCTTTATATCAGCTATAGACTACCAGTACTTTTAACATTTGGCACTAAAGTTGTGAAGACGTATTGTATTTTTTCTAGGTGGATTTTATGGCGCTCTTTGGTCTTTGTGTCCCTACAGGAGCGCACCGAGGTGCTGGCAGCCTTGGCAGAGAAGGCCAAGTTAACGGAGCAAACTTTCAACATGGTGCCTGGTATCAGCTGTAACCCTGTCCAGGGGGCCATGTACACCTTCCCCCGCATCACCTTACCCCAGAAGGCCATTGATCAAGCTAAGGTCCGGACTACGCATATGCTATTCTCATAACTGAGAGAAGTCAGGTTCATGTTTTTCCTGTTTAGTGCCACATGTGTGCAAAAATATGGCCTCTTACCAAACACAGAGCCCTTGACTTTCTGTTGTGTCCCCAGGAGAAAGGCCAAGCCCCAGACATGGTCTACTGTATGAAGCTGCTGGAGGAGACTGGCATCTGTCTGGTCCCAGGGAGCGGGTTTGGCCAGAGAGATGGAACCTACCACTTCAGGTTAGCACACGCTCCATCTTTCCTTTCATACCAGGCCAAGCATTACCTACCAAGCACAGATCCATCTGGGTAACTGGCTTTCTTGCACATTGGATGAGAGATATCTGCTCCTTACCAACATGTTTGCTGTAGTTCCTGCAAGTAGAACAAGTTAGCCTGAACGTGGTAAAGGCTATGAGAAACTTATAACCATCTGATTACAATAAAGGATTGGGGCCCCAGTAGCTCAGTGGTCGAGTATATGCCTTGTGAACTGATGAGCTAGAAGCACCAGGTTATTTGAACCCACCACAGGGCGTCAGGAAGGGCATCCGGCCTCAATCCCATAAGTTCCATCTAAATCCGTGTCCACCCCCACAACGTGGGGGTTAATTGTGATCCACAATGAACCTCTCATTGCAATAATAGGTATTGATAAATGCTTTGAATCCAAGTAGACTAGTACATGATCCTCCTGCCTCAGCTGGAGGTACTTGGATAGGGTCCAGCATGACTTAGCAACCTCACTTTGGATAAGCGGTTGATGATGGATGAGCAGTTAATTATACGAGTGCTTACTAAGAACATTTGCTTTCAGGTCAAAATTCATTGGGATTTGAATTGGGCCTGTTGCCGAGTCCCTCTATAGGTTTAACTGACGCTTCCTCACACCTCCATCTTTCTGCCTTTGCTCCCCTCTCTTCAGGATGACCATCCTGCCTCCCATCGAGAAGCTGAAGGTCGTGTTGCAGAAGATCAGGGAGTTCCACCAGCGGTTCACTGTGGAGTTTTCCTAACACCTCTCCTTCCTTCAACCATCAGTTGGACTTCTAACAGTCCACACCTCAGACCTATAGATGTGACGTGACTGAGATGTGCAACTTGCTGCTCAGTGAGTGATAACCTCAAGTTAAAAGGGGCCTTTCTGTGACTTCAACAGCCATTATGACCCATCTCTTTCTCCAGGGGGCCAAGTCTGTAGTTAGAAGCATTTAGAATTTTCAATGGTGCAATAACCTGATCAGGGGGGTTCATATTCCTATCAAGATGTGATTTGCACCACTAAGCTAGAATTATTTTCTGTTCATGAGAATGAAATTGAGGGCTAATGACAATAATGCACTTTACAGCGCGGGTACTAAATATTTTAAGACTATGCTACGTCTGTACATTAGTCCTCGTGACAGTTTAGAGGTGTTGGGGTTTTAAACTTGTGTCATGAACTGTGCCAATGAGGGGGGGATTGGCTGCCTACCTACAGCTAAACAGCTTAAAAACAAACAAGAAACATACCAGTGTTTTTGCAAGCTTTAGCCCATCCACAACAAATGTCATATTTCATCCCAACCATAACATAGTGGGTTTTAATGCATTTTCAACTCTATTTTCTATAGTGCCTTTCAGGAAACCCAAGGATGGTTCACAGTGACTAAAGAGAAAGATTTAAAGATGGATTAACAGACTACAGACCATGGGCCTTAGTAAAGAGGTTTTCACATTGTTTTACAATTGTGTTAAAAGATTCCCTTATCAGTCCCACAAGGGGAAATTTGGATTTCCCTCCATTTTAACCCATCCTATTGTACAGGAGCAGTGAGCGGCCAACATATGGTGCTCGGGGAGCAGTTGGGGGTTCAGTGTCTTGCTCAAGGACACCTCGACATGCTTTCTGCAGGGCCAGGCTTCGAACCTTTAACCTTCTGATTGTCATACGACTGCTCTATCCACTGAGCCATGCTGCCCCCAAAAGTAGTGTGGGGGAACTCTGCAGGAATGGAGTTCCAAAGGGTGGGGGTTAACCCACTAAAAGCTCTATCCCCAATAGTGTGAGGGTTTGAAAGCAGATCCACGTCTGTGGCTGCAGATTCCAAGACTTGGGGGCTTGGGCATGGAGAGTTTTAAAGGAGTGGTGGAGGCTTTTAGAGGAACGGAAAGCCTCTTTGTTTGGTCATTGAATTTTTACAATGGGAATAAGGGGCACCTAGAATGTGAGATTTGACTAGGAGCCAGAGTAGATGGACATGGGTGGGAGTTATGCACTTTCCTACTTTCTAGTCAGCCATTGGTTTCTTTTAATTGGACTATGGCACGAAATCCATTTGCAGACTTAACTTACTTGGTTATCAGACATAATGGCCATTTAGTCATAGGCACTCTCTCAGTGCAGAATGTAGTTAACAACCCACACAAGACTTCTCAAATCAACCTGCAACAACAACATAGCTAACAAAGATGACTAAACATTCACTGGTGCCCACATCAAGCAAGTCTCTGCAAACTGGTTTTTATGTCGTACTGATTGAATGGAAACCAGTGGCTGGAAAAAAAGAAAGGAAAATGCATGCAAACAAGCAACTACTTTTGAGAGCAGTGTAGTAATGTATACATGATTAGTAACAGATGGGTTAAAACATGCAAAAACATATCCGTTAACTATGTATTTAGAATAAATTTTAACACGATTGTCCAACGTGGTAGATTAGTGTCCCTGGCAGTTAAGTATCGGTTTACCAAAATAAAGTACTGGTTGGGTTAAGTTGTGTGGTAGTTTGTAGCTATTTTAATGTTGCAAACCTTTAATGTGAGAATAAATTGTTTTCACAGAAAATACATTTGTGCTGCTTACTCCTTTAGTTATATAAGGATTGTGACAATCGCTTTGCTGATTGTGAATAAAGACCAAAGCTCAAATAAATAATTTCCAATAACTATAATCTAGGATGGTTGAATCTTAGTGCCAGCCTAAAAGGCCACCACCAATTTTAATGGTTTATTTAAAAAGACCAATCTTCAGTGCGTACATGCTTTTTTTATAAAGCAGAATCTATTGGCATCAACAGAAACTACAAAAAGAATAATAAAAGTGAACTGAACATTGTAATTTCTGTAATTCAGTAACGCTTTTGACTTGTCTTTCCTTTAACCTTGCAGAAGATTCTTCAGCTTTCCAGCACACACTGTGCTTCAGTAAGAGTTCTTGGCTCTAAGTTGAGAAAAGAAATTCTCAGAGTTCATCTTTCTTCTGCGATAGCTTTGTGGCGTGCTGTTCGACAAACCTACTTAAACCTTCTACTGTTCGGTCTCCGCCCTCCAGTTTGATTGGCTTCTGCTTGCTGTTGCTGGGTGCAAAGTATATTGTGGGGAAGCCCTCCACCTTGTAGCTGCTGTGAGACACGTCATTTGCGGTGGCGTCCATCTTGGCAATCACCAGGTTCTTCTCTCCCTTATATTTCTTACCCAAAGCCAGGTAGTCTGGGTCCAGCTTCTTGCAGTGGCCACACCATGGGGCATAGAATTCAATCAGGACATCGTTTGAGTCATTCATCACAATGTCGTCAAAGGTTTTCCCGACAACCACCTTGACTGGTCCCTTATTGTTCTTGGGTACAGGTTGGGACTTGATAATTGGTTGAATCTTACCTGTAGAAGGAGGCATATGAAAAATTAAGAGAGAAATCAATATTTAGTGTGAATGGTGAACATGTAAATAAAACTAAGCTTTTTAAAAAAAAAAAAAAAGCTTATGCTGGTTTAACTTTTAATAGAGAAATTTAACTTAAGTTGCTGCTCTGAAAAACTTTGTGTCAAAATTGACCTCACTTAATTATTATTGCCTATCTCAGTTCTCATTGGGTGAAAGGCAAGGTACGCCCTTGAAGGGTCGCTAGTCCATCACAGGGAAGAGCAATTAGGAGAACAATGTCTCGTTAAAGTACACTTCCAACATGCTTCTCTACAGGTACGGGGCTCAAACCTGCAGCCTTCCGACTGCTAGATGACCACTCTACCCACTGAGCCACACTACCCTTAAATTATTAAAATCACCAAAACAACAACATACCTTTCTTGAAGGCAATGACAAAGTCTCTCAGCACTTCTGTGTCAAACTCCTCTGGCTCCATAGCGTACTTTTTGCCTTCATCATCAAAAATTGCCACATTGACCTCCTCGCCACTCTCGCTCAAACCCAGGCTCTTCAGCTCATCGGAGTAGTCTTCCTCATCAGCGATGGCAAAGGTGTACTCTGGGAAATCTTTGGCCACCTCTAGCACCTTAGACCTCCAGTACTGAGTAGCTACAAGTCAAACAAGAGTGAAAAAGTTCTGTTAGGATGCAAGCGAGTCCACAATCCAGATGAACATATCTCAAGAGATGTCTGTCTTTATGCCTGCTAAATAATCCAAGTGAGGAAAACACAAGAGGCTGAATCGGTTCAGCTGGACATGTTAATTGAAAGAAATGTATTGAAATGTCACTCATGCAGGCATCTTCAGACTGAGCTTATATTGCCATTGAAAATTCCCTCAATAGCCAATTAGCAACCAAAACCAGCGATGGTTTTGGTTGCTAATGCAAAGAGGTCCTTCCACAGGTCCTTCCTTCTCGCAGCTGTCAAACTATATAATCAGCACTGCTCCCGCAGTAGAACAAATTCAATACATGAACAACAACAAATCATTTGATTAAAAAGAGTGTATTTTTCCTGTTCATATCCCCCCCTTGTTTAAATTGATGTTACATATTATTCTTTAGATTTGATGCCTCTCTCACTCTGCTTTCCACTTTGCTGCTGTAACACCACAATTTCCCCCCACAGGACTAATAAAGGAATATCTTATTTTGTTTATAAGGATGGGGGTGCCTTAACCCAGCTTAGACTGAAGATGTCACCTGTATGAATGACGAAATGTTTCTCTCAATAAAGAACTGATTTAACTCTTTGAAGAGGGCCAAAGAATTAGGCAGCATGAACAAACATGTGGCACACAAATTATGTGAGTTAAAAATAAAATCAACAGAACCAGACATGACTGTGTGCAAAGTCTAAATCCAACAAAGGGAGAAATATTTATGGTAGTCGGGAAAATTCCTCACCTATCTTGTAGTCAAAGCTGAAGTCGACTCCATAATACACAACCACTAGTGGTCTTTTAGTAAAGCGCTTAGCATCATTGCTCTGTTTCCTGTGGCCCACCAGAGGTACCGCATGTTTTTTAAAGAAGTCCCGAACATCTGAGACCATTGTGGATTCCTTTGAAATCAAATAATTTGAAACCATGAGTATCATTTGCTAGGCAACACTGCATCAACAGTTTCACAACTCTGCTTTCACATCAAATCCTTGTCACTGATTAGAATAATTTAGTTCAATCAATGTTCATTACTCCTATTAAAACAAATGTCAACATTTTGAAAAAAAAATTGACTTTTTTTTTTCATGAGATGTATGGATTTCAGCCAAGAAGACTCATTTTGGGCAAAGCAGTCACAAATCGCTGCAGTTTTTTCTAGACCTTAAGGTTTCCCAACATACTGAAACATTTAGCTAAGAGGCTGAGCACCTGGGTTGCATAACAGAAAAAAAGTACCTTCACAGTCAGTGTGTATGATGCTGGCTCATACTTGGAGTGAAACTTCTCAGGCTGAACCATGACAAGCTGCCCAGGGGACACCTTGAGCAGTTTGGCCACGTCAGAGCTAAAGGAGTGAAGAAATTTGAAATCTTCCCTCAGCGAGTTACCTGCAAAACCCAGAGTAAGCAGCGGGTAAGTATGATATATCCAGCTATTGGAAATGTGTAATATTTTAAATTGCAACAACACTGATAATTAACATTTGACAGATTGTTTTTTTCCCTCAAAATGACAACATTTATAATTGCTCCCTTTAGTTACTGTAGGTGATAATCTAAAATGATATGTAAATCAGGGGCAAAGATGAAATCTTTACTGAAATGACTTTTGAGCAACCCAGCTCAGAGCTGTACTTACAGGTCTCCATGTAGATCTCAAAGGCTGCATCCTGCTCACTGGAGAACATGCCTACAATGACAGCATCATCCCCATCTTTGATGAGCCCCTGCACTTGTTTCACAGTCTGGACCTGCTTGGAGGGCGGTCCTGACTGCTCAGTCATATACTCAACAATTCCTACAGAAAAAGACCGAATGATCAGAGACGTTTTTCTAAAAGTAGAAAGTGAACACTTGGAAGCATGTACATGTTGCATTTACACATGAGCAGATAAGATAAGAGCTACCACTAACACTTCCTGGTAGCCACTCTATAATGGAGTCTTTCTTTAATAATATCAGAAGATATTTCAATGGAGATTATAAGCAACCTACCATAATTTTCTCTAGGCCCATTGTATTCAAAAGCCTTGCCCTTCCTGAAGATCTTGAGGGTGGGAAAGCCAGAAACCTCAAAGCGTGTTGCAAGCTCATTCTCAATGGTGGCATCCACCTTAGCTAAAGGAATGGGGGGAAAGCGCAGACTGAGCTCCTTAGCTGCCTTCTCATATTCTGGAGCCAAGCGTTTACAGTGTCCACACCTAAAAGGAAAAACAGAGCAAACAGACAACATATTCAAATTTAGCCCAGCAAATTTCATAATATCATCAGTTACCCTTGAGTCACACACTTTACAATCCATGAAGCATGGACTCATTTAAAGTGTCATCGATCAATTCCAGGTAATTACAAAGAAAATCATTAACCGTCTACTGCAGCTACTGGTGCTCTTTCTCATTGTACATTTAATCAAGTGACTAACCATGGAGCGTAGAATTCTACCAGAATTATGTCTGCATTGTTAACAATCTCATCAAAGTTGTCCTTGGTTAAAACCAGCGTGGCCTCAGGAGGGGGCTTCCAATCTGGCTGAGCCACTTCTTTCACTCGAGCCACAATAGCTGAAACAAACAGTCAACACATTTTAAATTGCGATGTATATGTGACAGGTTGACTGACTGTGACCATCAAGTTCATGTATTATCCAAAAAACAACACCGCCCCCGTGTTATGAAGCTTTCTCCTACCGTTCTCTGTCCTTTCTCCATCATAATCCACAGGTTCACCCTTTTTCAGGATCTTGATGGTGGGATAACCCGATACTTCAAACCTGCTCCCCAAATTAGTAGACTTGGTTGCATCCACCTTGGCTACAGGTATTGGGGGATCATTCTCTTTAAGAGTCTGGGCAATTTTTTCATATTCCGGGACAAACTGCTTGCAGTGGCCACACCTAAGAAATTGAGCAATATTACATTAGACCCATGAATGATGAAAATGGTATGGATATGGGGAAAATGCATTTTAGTAAATGAACCATTTCAGTAGCGTTCATAAACAAGACCCATCTAAAACCATCGGCTCCTTTTGTGATACATTTCAATGACATCATAAAAAGCACAGCACTGTTAAATCCTCAGCTTTCTCACCCAAAAAGGAGAGATGGGTTCAGTTGAACAAGTTTGGGGAAAAAAGTAGGAGGATATATTGATTGTAATAGCTTAAGGATGTTCAAATTACCATGGAGCATAAAACTCAATCAGGACCGTGTCCTTGTCCTCAATGAAAGTGTCAAAGTTTGTGTCGGTGAGTACCAGGACCCCGTTTTCTTCCTTCACCTCTGCCCCATCATCATCATTCTTCTTCATCATCATCCTCGTCATCATCATCATCACTTTCATCACCTTGAGCTACGTCATTATCAGGTGAATCTTAGGAACAGGACACATGATTAATGTTATCAGAAGCTGCAATACGCAAACCCCAGAGTAATAGCTAACAAGTGCAACAGCCATCTAACGGAGTCAGACTATTTCACAGCCCTAATGCCAAACTTATTTAACGGAACATTTAACGCGTGTGTTCTGGAGCCAATAGCAAAAGTTTTACCAACCAATTTAACCGACCTATTAGCTAGCTAGCTAACATGCTAAAATGACCAAACACGACAATCACCCTGTAAATTAGTTATTTACAGCGGGTAACAACACTTTGCGAGTTAAGAGCGAAGCAGTTGCATACATTAGCAGTACAGTCAACACTTACCATCGTCACATCTGGCCACAGATGAAATGTGTGCAAGGCCAAGTAACACAATAAGCAGTAATGCAATCTTCTTCATTGTCCGAGATTCCAGTGACGATACGAAGCAGAGAGGCAACGTCCGGGATTCTTAATCAACCCGTAGCCTATTTTAACTACTACCAATGATGAATGGCATAAAAACCACTGACAAACACTGAAGTTAACGGCTGAGTCAATGTAAGTTTGCGGTGGTATCTGTCTTCACCCCGCGGTGTCATACAACGCTCTTGGAATCAGGCACGCCGCCTGCTATGTCCTGAAGTTGACTGACTTGCCACGTTCTAATTGGCTCTCATCGGTGGATTTTCTCCAATCATGTTCCGCCACTCGACTCCTGGATTGTTGTACGTTGACGAATCCCATTGGACAATGCAGCAGGATCTGTCTTCAAGGTGTCTGATGGTGTCTACATATCCCACAGCATGGAGTTAAAGCGAAGCTAGGTAATGGCATCTCTGTTTAATGTGAGGAAATGAGGAGTAGCAGCATGTTGATCACGCAACTGGTTGTTTTGCAGTGTCAATATAGTTTTGCAAACGAAATAGTATAAAATGAGTTACCCCTTAACAAAAGTTCTGTAAGACCAGTAAACTTAAGTCAAATAAATCAATTCATTCCTTCATTACATCAATTGGCTCCGTTCAGAATACACAACATCCAGTGCATAGCTGTCTGTCTTGGGAGAGAGATCCCTCCTTTGTTGCTCTCCCCAAGGTTTCTCCCTGTTAAATGTGTTTTTAAGAGAGCCATTACTTGTCTGATGTAAGGGTCTAAGGACAGGATGTTGTGTTAATGTAAGGTCCACTGAGGCAGATTTTTATTTTGTGATAATGAGCTATGGAAATACAATTGACTTGACTGTAAGATGTAATTCAAATTGTGTTGTTATTAGAGGCTACATAATTTAACATACATCAATACAGCTCATTAAAGAAGTTTTTCTTATTTGCAATAGTTCTGAAAATAGATCCAAAAATAAAATAACTGTGGATAAATAATTGGGACTATCACTATGTGGACATAGTGTATGTGCTGTATATTCTTTATATTGATGCTTCTGCACCAGCAACATCCTTTCCATAAAATTTACCATGATTATCTCGTCAAAATATTTCCATAACTTGAACATTTGTATTGCCACATATCCTGATGTCATTCCTGTAATTTCAGTAGGCTGATAGCTTGGAAAACTGAATGTTACTTTGTCTTGATGCATGCTCAATAATCCAGGTAAGGGAATCACATGAACAGATTCACCTTTTTTGTGAATATTACTTAATTTGAATAATTGATTACATTACACTCGAATGCAGTATTTCAAGTGTCTACATGAGTACATCTAATTCAAAATCCAAAGCAATAGCTGTGCCAGGTACCCTGTGTCATGGTTATGGTGTCACAGCAGTTGACAAATATTTACAGACCAAACCAGAGTCAACAGCGAATGAAAAAAAAAATCAATTTGCCCTCTTTATGAGATCAGATCAAATCAAACTTCATGGTCTAGATGTTAGGGGAATTGAAATAACATGAGCAGGGAAATAGCATACACATGAGCAGGAATGAAAGACTTAAAATGTATTTCTGATAATACACATTAAAACCCACTGGAGGTATTGGAATTGCAGTGTGATATTGTCCATTCATGTTATCTCCCATCTCTAGAATGAGGTCTGTATGCATGCTCAATACATGTTTATGTGGTAGGAGGATGCATGGAATCAGTTGAGACTGAAGAGGTCAATTCAATGAGTGAGTGTTTCTCTCAAATAAATGTGTCCAGATAAACTGATTCAACTTTATATATATTAGGAGGATATGCAGGGATATGACATGATAAGAAAGGATCCTAAAATTGGACTTTTTTGGCCCCATCCTTGCATCAGGACTGCCAGGCTATCCCTTGCTCTGGGTTCAATAATCATGTAATGAACTCTGCAGATTCTTCAGCTCCTCTCTCTGAGGTATCTCATGGACCATAACCTCCACCACTACTGATGTATGTGAGTGTCTGGTGGCCTGTGCAACTGAAACAATGTCTGACCTATGTAAATGACCGCTGTCTTGGCTTCTTTGGTTCTCATAAGCCCTTGTACTCAACCAGCTATTATCAGCAGTCTTGGTCAGGTGACTGGATTGATTGGGCAGAGCCATATTCTCAATCAAATTATTCACTGACCATCCACTAGGTTGATGGTCAACAGTCCCAGCCCCAGTTAGGGAGACTGGGAGGGGGAGGCATGATTGTCCCCCTGAGCATGTGTGAGGGTCACAATCTTCATGGCAAGAGTTGCAATTTCTTTGGTTCCCTTCAGCACTCTCTCTAGTTTGCAAAGGCCTTCCATCAGATATGAGATCTTTATCCTGGTAAAAACTATTCTGCCCATGGAGTCTTCGCAGCAGGCCTTGGATGGTCTTAAACCCAACCTGGGACCTGGTGGTGATTGAATACAAATGTCTTATTAAAATCCGGCTATTATGATAGTTGTGTAGAATTGTGTGTTGAAAGTCTTAATGTGTAAGGCTTATCAGCTCTTAAGTTTACTTTTATTACCTGAGCAGGTCAGATGCAAATACATGTTCTTCAATGTGAGAAAGACAAGTGTTGTAGCTGTTATTCGATGTCATCTCCCCTTTCATGTGCCAATTCATCCTTGGAGCAGAGCACTGCAAAAGACACATATAGTGCTATAACAGCACTGGCATACAGGAAATACATATCCATCTATGTTGCATTGTTTGACACAGATGGCATGTTATTGTGTGTGTGTCTGGGTTCGGACTGGCTCGGTTACTTCTCTTACCAGGCTTGGGTTGCTCTGTATGGGGGAGATAGAAGAAGTGTATTCCCTGTAGTGGTAGAGCTTGGGTGGCAGAGTGTGATGCAGGCTATCGTTGAGAGCATTGAGTCTGAACAACAGCTCATCCACCAAGCTCTCAAATTCCTCAAGACAGTAGTCCTGAGGACCAACAAATAAATGAAGATATAACTGCTAATAACATCATACAAATCACAAAATCATACATGAAATTAAGGGGTACAATAAAATGGATATCCTTTTCGTGTTGAAGGGCACACAAAAGCAGTTTGCCCACCCTCCTTGTAACATGGATATCCGTAGATGTTAATCTTTGTTGGCTCAGCAGCACAGAGAGCTGGTCTCTGATGTAGATGGCTATCTCTGACAGTGTAATGACATCTCTCCTACGACTGGTTCTTTTAGCAACTTTGACCACTGAGGACACCACAACTACAGGCTGGAATCACAAAGAGATGAGGCAAGTCTGTTATAGGACACAATGATAGCTAATGTTGTTGTTAAGATTATGTATAAAAACTCAGACAAACCTTATTTATTCATCATTGTACACGCACACACACAAACACACACACACACACACATCTTTTTTCGCTGCATTTAACGCATCCTATTATATAGGAGCAGTGAGCAGCTGCAGCACCTGGGGACCAACTCTAGTTCGTTTTCCTATTGCCTTGGTCTGGGACACACACAGGAATATGAACTTTAACATATCATAGCAGCCAAAGGTGGAAGAAAAAAGGGAACATAGAAACGTTTTAATTTTGCCTAAATTTGTGGAGGCTAATAAGCAGATATGGCAGAAAAAGCTCATAGAATGTTTAGCAACAGATACTAAAATACCAATAGATAAAATCCATGTCCAACAATGTTTTTTTATGGCACAGCACTGGGGAGGGTGGTAAAACAACAATACTCTTGCCGTTCTGTTGAGTTATGAATGGATTTCTGGGATTTGGATAGCTCAAATAGAATTGTAATTACCACCAATGTTATGGAAGGTAAATTAAAACAAAAAAAAGTAAATCAAAAGTCTTCTGGGTGTTAGCTTTACCAGTAGATATAACAAAGAAGTAAATTATAAAACTATGACATCTTCTCTGTATGTATATGTGTGTGTGTTTTACTTCACATATTTTTTGGTGTTCACTCTTGTCCTTTGTGCATTTAAGAATCTTATAATCGGAGCCTATTTCTTAAACTAGAAGATTTTAATGCAAATCCCCAAAAAGTGTAAATGTTGAAAGTAAATGAACTGACTAGAGATAAATCCATACCAGTGCCATCCACAGCAGAGAAGTGAGACAGAGAGTTCCATGGTAAATGGTCTCTGACAGGGTGACAGGAGACCGAACAGCACCCTGGCCTGACAGGAAGAGGTCTCTGATGACCCTGAGGCCTCGGTAGTGAGACAGAAGGGTCTGAAGAGAAACAGGAATGGACCTAAATGCCCAAGACTTCTGAATGAACAGCAGGTTGCCCAAACAGGATAGCCCCGCCATCAGGATAACACATAAAACCTGGAGTATCATAGGGAGAAGAACATATTTACAGATAGCATTTATTTACTTGATATCTATCCATCCATCAAGAGTTTCAATTTCTAGGCCAAAAAAGCAATTTGTACGTTTCTTACCAGTTCTGACAAAAATGAGATGGATTTGATGCATCTTTGAACACAGATCTTTATATATATAATTTGTTCCCACGTTGTGAGGGTGGATGCAGACTTAGATGGAACGTGGAGGATTCAGGCTGATTTTAAGTTATAGTCAACATCAATATCAGAATACAGAAAGCGATGCAGTCTATTCTAACTGTGAAGGAGGTATTGCCATGCAAAGTACCCTACTGTGTTTACCATTGGCCGAATGAGGCTGGAAAGGGACAGCTGGAATGTTATAGCTGATGTAGCCATCATCCTGTGAACTCTCAACAAACCCACACACCTTATTGAAAGCAGGAAGATCATCAGACCACGCAAAGTACTGATATGCTGTGAATATAAACAGCCAGGACATCATCATCAGCTAGATAGACAGATAGATAGATAGATAATATAGTTTTGTTTTCTCAGCAATTATTAGATGAGAGATAGGACATAACAGTATATACAATGCACTGTTTCTCTGATAAGTATTTGTTTTGTGTATTTGTGTATTGGGATTCTTTCCCAATCTCCCCATCTACTGTTCAGCCTCTCCTGCTCTCTCCCTAACACATCCCTCCCTTCACCTTACATTCCTGCTTTATATCCCCTTCCATTCTTTTCTGCTTTCTTCCTCCCGTCTGCCCCCTCTCACCTTTTGGTAGGAAGCCAGGAGGCTGATGTCAACATGCTCTCTGTAGTCATGTCTGAGTAGTACGTCCGCAACCTCTAAGATAATGACGGAGTGATGCATGTAATAAATATAATACATCAGGGTTACTAGCAGCAGACTGACCTGTGGAATGACAGACATCCATACAGACAAGAGTATGAGAGAGAGAGATTAAGACATAATTTCTACACTCATAGAATAGAATCAACAGATTTAATAGCAGTTAACTGTGTACTGCACTATGCCCTTCAAATAGGCAACCATTTCTGCGATTACTTTCAAAGGTGTGTTTATTCAAGAGTGAGAAGTTAATTCAACCTTTCGGCTGGGTTACTCCGACCTTGTTCTGTGTGTGTGTGTGTGTGTGTGTGTGTGTGTGTGTGTGTATTACTTTTTCTACCTCTGCATATTAATACAAGTGTAGTTGACTGCGTATGTTGTAAGTGTTTCACCTCCAGCCAATTGTGGGGTGTCCTCAAGTATCCCATCAACCCTTGCTGCCCTACCAAACAGGTCTGATGGCAGAGCTGTAGTAGAGTGGAGAGGAGGAAGAGCAGCTGGAGAGGAGGAAGAAATAACATTGCAAATTTTGAAGTATTTCATAATTTTTTACTGGTTCTGTGTTGGGTTTTCAGTTCTAATATGTGGGAGGTAGTTTGTGTTAATTCATGGGATGATAACCACTTTGGCCCCACATGAGATAAGCATTGCTCAGTGAATAATGAGCTGACCTAAGACATCCATTTTTCACAAGAAAACTATATTCTATGATAAACAGGGGATCAAAATCAGGATGGTGCTAAAACTGCTGCTGTGGATGGTAGTCCAGTTGTGTTGCTGCCACTTTTTTCCTACCTATCATTTCCACCAACATAGTATTTTTTTTATATAAAAATCTCCTAAATATCTGGGAAATGTATGTAGGAATCCATTCATTTTACAAATTTATCTAAAAAATATGACGCTCAAAGGGAGGCTCCAATGCAAAATGATATGAA
>OMLC01017624.1:2453-17021 GCA_900302585.1 Regalecus glesne | reverse complement strand
AGGCAATTGTTATACTGCGGTGAGCTGAATTCCTCGAGCGTTGCAGCTTTGCCAGTCTCTCTCTCTCATTAGGAATGTGAAGAATAACTCGAGTAAAGGTGTGAGCGCTGTGGACATACAGAGGGTGTGCAGTCATATTTACACACACTCACTCAAACAAATGCTGAAATAGAAAATACTCAATTTGACCAACCGTCAATACCTGAGCTCGGGGAATTGGCAGCAGAGGGGTTCCATATTATTATCATTGTCTGTATTGATGCGGACAAGTGATTTCGTGGTTTTCAACACGACGTGCACGAGCTTTGTGGGGCCGGGTAGCTCAGTGGTAGAGCGCACGCTCCGGGAACTGGCAAACAGGAGGCAGAGAGTTTGAAACTACCGCGGGGTGTCAGGAAGGGCATCCGGCCTTAATCCCCCATGTTCCATCTAACTCTGTGTCCACCCACACGGTGTAGTGACTAATCACGACACATAAAACAGGCCTCTCGTATATAAAAGCTTTATAGGGCTTTGCAGATGTGCATACAAGTCTGAAGCCAGTAAAATATGCACACACACACACACACACACACACACACACAGAGATATAGACTGTAGTAATTTTGACTTGCTGATTGATATTGGTAAAGCTCAGGATGCAGGGCAGTTGTCTAGTAGTCTGAAGATTAGTGGTTTGATCCCAGGTCCTGCAGAAAGTCTTTCAAAGTGTCCTTGAGCAAGACACTAAACCCCTAACTGTTCAAGCCCTGTGATGGAATGGAAACAAGTCCGTGGTGTTCCCCCACCTTTCGCCCATCGAACGCTGGAATAGGCTCCAGGATGACCCCACGACCTGCCTTTAGATAACTGGTTGACGGTGGATGGATGGATGATTGACATCGACTTGTTCAACATTTTTAAGGGATTGCTATTCCAGCTATATCCAAGGGGCTGCAGTAGCTCAGTGGTAGAGCGTGTGTTTCAGGAGGGCTGCTTGGACAAATTTGTGACAATGGGCTATACAAATAAAATTTAACTGACTTAACTCATGAGCCAGTGGGGGTTCGAACAAACCACAGGGCATCCGGACAGGCATCCGGCCTCATCCCCCAAGCTCCATCTGAGTCCGTGTCCACTCCTACAATTTAGCAACTAATCGGGACATTAAAGGACCTCTCTTTTTTCTATTTGCATAACTAACAATCACATGAAAAAAACTGCACCTTTTACATAAATCCAGTTTGATTCCAAATGCATAGAGAGTTAGACAGGGGAGACCGAGAGATGCTCTTTCTCACATCCATCTGAGCTCAGAGAACGGGCAGCTGAGCTGTTCCATGTTATTATGATTGTATTGATGGGAAGGGGTTGTTTTCATCACGGCATACAAAAGCTGCAGCGTTCAGGCTCTACAGGTGGGCGTACAAGTCTGAGCCCATAACAACGCCAGCTTTCAGGTTCTGAATAAGTACTGTACACAAACAGTGCCTACTGTTGATGAAAATGGACAGAACACCTCGCTCTTGGAACCATCCATTCAAGTCAAATACGTTCGTGTAAAAATTTAAAAAAAATTGCCCAAAATCACAAGGTGGTCCTGATGAGCTTTACTATTAGAACAATGAGGAATAGTATGGGGGGAAAATGACACCCTGTATCCTCAGACCCTAAACCTGAATGAGGAAAAACTCCACAAGAAAAACCTTATAAGATGAGATGAGATACTCCTTTATTAGTCCCACAGAGGGAGATTTGCGGTGCTACAGCAGCAAAGTGGAAAGCAGAACCAGAAGCATAAAATCTAAACAGTCATAAAAGAGATAGAAGCAATATAAACAAGGGTGAATATCACAAAATATGAACAGTATAAACAGTATGAACAGAAAAATAGTCTCAGCAGTTAACTGAATGGTATTAAATCCAGCTGTTAGTCTGGATGTGTATTTGGGGGAGTGGTGCTGGTTGTAGTCTGACAGCTGTGGGAAGGAGAGACCTGTGAAAACGCTCCTTCAACACCTTGGATGCAGCAGCTTGTCACTGAAGGAGCTCTCCAGTGCAGCGAGGGAGTCCTGCATAGGGTGAGATCCATTGTCCATCATGGATGGCAGCTTAGCCATCAGCCTCCTTTCTCCCACTACCTCCACAGTGTTGAGGGGCCATCTCAGGACAGAGCTAGCTCTCTTGATCCATTCATTAAGTCTCTTCCTATCTGCAGCCGAGATGTGTGTGCATCTCCAAAAATCCACCACTGTTTCTTTGGTTTTACCCACGTTGATCTGGAGACGGTTCCGCTAGCACCAGTCCACAGTCCCGAATTGACCTTTCACCCGAGTTTGATTGACAGGCAATCTGACGAATCAGAACACTATTTTTTTTAATCTCATTTGGTCCATTATAGTCGATCAGCTTCAGTCCACTCAGCTGTTTACCCGTCCACCCCATTTACTTCGTTGGAAACTAGACTAGATAATGTTTTAAAATCAGATCACAGGATAGTAAAATGGTGTTGTTATGGAATCTGCAACACTGACAGTAGATATAGTGACCGAGTCGCCAACGTCGTTTTTTCCCTTTCCCGAAGCCAACTGAGATACTGGAAAATGTTTACGTTGGATAAAGTTAAACGGAAGACCAAACCATTAGCTGAACGTTGACACATTAAGCAACCACGACACAGCTAAACATTTCTATGTTTGCTCAAAGGTAAGCAACATCTTATTTCAGAGTATTGTTTTTTGTGTGTTTGTACTATGGTGTGGCGTCAACTCGTACATCATGGCTAGGCTAGTATGTGCTAGCTGTAGCTAACGAGAGACGGTTGTTTACTATTTCCCAGCAACGCTTGCGTTCACTTTAAACTTGCATTTCCATCATCCATTTTAGTTGTCTACCTTTCTTGTCAACCATAAGAGATGGGATAATCTCTCTGTTAGTTAAATCTGCAGCGTGACTCGTTATGATAGGTTAGTTGCTTGACTAAACTAATGATCTAACAGTGTAAACAAATGAAGGCTAAGTAAAGAGTTAGGCTAGCTGCTAGGCTACATTAACATTAGTCTTGCGACCTGCACTATTTTGTACATTATGACGCTATGCACATACGATCCAGATATAAAGCCATACACCTTTTGTTTTTTCTTTAAAGAAATGCTCCTTTTGATATAAGATAGGCTAAAGTCGTCTGGTATAAGGCCTAGATTCTCAAATTCCATCTACACGTTACAAGCCAGCTGATGTCGGACTTGACAACAGAACCCTCTCCCGGGATAAGGGGCACGGCTAGAACACTCCTGGTGAAAGATCAACTAGCTCTCTGTATTGCCTGTCATCCCCATCTGTGATGAGGCTGACAATTTCAGAGTCACTAGAGAACTTCTGCAGGTGGCAGGTGGGTGAGTTATGAGAGAAGTCTGCAGTGTAGAGGGTGAAAAGGAACAGAACCGTGGTTGTCTGCAGTGTGGGGGCTCCCTGCGTGGCCCCCACACTGCAGACAACCATGTCGGATACACAGTTCCATGTCCTCACATACTGTGGGTGGTTGGTGAGGTAGTCCAAATTCCATGTTGTGAGGTGATGGTCCACCCCTGTTTGCTCAAGCTTGTCCGCCAGCAGTGCAGGCTGTATGGTATTGAAAGCACTGGAGAAATCAAAGAACATAATGCTCACAGAGCTCCCAGACTTCTCTAGGTGAGACAGAGCTCGGTGTTGGAGGATGATGACACTCCGATGGCAGGTTGATAGGGAAACGGAAGTGGGTCCATCACTGGGCTCCCCGGGGGACGGAGATGACCAAGGACAAGCTGCTCTGGGTCTTCGTCAGGTGGGATGTTAGTGCCAAGGGCCTGTAGCTGTTGAGGTTCTTGGGGTGCGGAGTCTTGGACAATGTTATCACACAGGATGTTTTCCACACATGTGGTACTCTCCTTAGCTTTTGGCTCATGTTGAACATGTATTCCATAGGCCCGCATAGCTGGTCTGCACAGGACTTCAGCAGCCTGGAGCTGATGCCATTTGGACCCACAGCCTTCCCTGTCTTGATACTCCTGAGCTGGTTCCTCACTTGGATCATTATAAAGGACAGGTTAAAGCAAGGTTATGTGTTGGAGGGTGTGGATGGGGTTGGAAAAACAGGAATCAGGAAAAAAAATGGTACAAACCTTGGGAGGAGCAACAGAGAAGGGATTCATTTTCCAGAACAGAGACATGTAGTAGATGTCAAACGCACAAAATACACATAAAAACCCAGCAGAATTGTAATGTAACATGATAGATTAGACAGGGCACAGTGATGTAGAATGCACACAGTTGATGCATACAATTTAGCATGTTTGAATGTGCTAGACAATGTAATAGATTTATAGGTGTAATTGTAAGAGGAGTGCTAGGAAAACTTAGTGAATCTGTCTCCATCCGAGACAATGTCAGGACTCCTGCAGACCCAGACAATAGGTTCCAGGACCCCACACTACTAACCTAGCCCTGCTCAGTGGTACCCTGCAGAGAGAACAGACATGGAGATGTAAGCAGAGAGATAGAGGGGGCTGATATGAGTAGTCAGGTGTGATACGCTCTGGAACATTTGCTTCACTGACATTGAAAACTTGTGGAATGGTTTTAATGAATTGCTATTGTAGATATATCTGGGTCTTTGTCTACCTATATAATAATTTAATGTAAAGATGCATATGTGTTATGTAAATCTTATTTAATTTCAGTACATAGACAGCTCAATAGGATAAACAATCTCTCTCTCTCTCTCCTCTCTCTCTCTCTCCTCTCTCTCTCTCTCACACACACACACACGATGTTTAACCTCAACAAAATAAGCCATTATCAACACAGCTAGAAAAATACTTTTTATCAGCTCGCATCATCTTTTTTAAAAGTGCACAGAATGTGGGTTGATAAACAAAACTGGATATATCTATTGATTGGATCTACTGATTGGTTGTCCAGGCAGCGCTGTCGTGTGCCAACAGGTTTCAGATTTTCTCATCTGCTACGGTGGGTCTCCAAAGTCTGTCTCACAGCATCCGCCCAGCATTTCTGCTGGAGCCAGAAAGCAAAGCTATTACACACTGGAGGGTTTGTCTCAATCACACCGAATGGCTATGAATTTTAAATGCAGGATTAGTGCCTACAGAGAAGCAGGCACATGGGAAGGACTCGCTCAGTCGAAGGCCTCCCCCTTCCTCCTACTAAACAAACAGCCCCGACCAGTCAATGTTAGCAGGGAGATTGCATTGGTTTTGCTCCAGTCCTTCAACTTCTCTCTCAAATTACAGCATACCAGGAACGAGTATTATCTCCCAGAGAAAATTACTTGACATCAATGAACACTCCCTTTTGTTTAACACTAAATTAGACAGCTTTTCCCCAGCGTTTAAGCTCCTCTTTGGCAGAAGCCAACTGTCGGTAATGCAACATGGGTGGTAAAATCTGCGGACTGCACCTTTTTGAAATAATGAGTTAATGCTTGGTGCTTTCATCCACTCAGCTAGCAGATAGCCTCCTCCCTCTAGAGTACATTTTTAGGGATATTTCATGCTTTTCATCGCATGGCTGAGAAATTCTTGTGAATTCTTCTTCCCCCTCTTCTTTGTGCAGTCAGGTCATTGCCAATTATGGTAAAAGTTGTCCTTTAAGAGGATAGCGTTAGTATTTGCTGGGTTTTTCTTCTTTCTATAACCTATTCTGAAATATAAAGATAATCAAGAAGCAACACATCTTATCAAGAAGAAGCGGATCAAAAAAGGAAAGAGGAATGAAAATAAGATGGACTCAGAAGTCTATTTTTACCTGTTGCGATGGACACGGGCATAGACGGAGATTGGGGATGTTTAAGGCCAAATGCCCTTCCTAATACCCTGGAATGGGTTCAGACCTGCAACATTGGCCTGGCCAGTTCCTAAAGTGTGCACTCTTCATCTGAGCTACCCCTGAGATTATATGTAAATCATACTACATTAATGTAGGGGGCTGTGGTAACTCTGGTAGAGCACATGCTTCAGGATCTCATGGACCAGAGGCAGCAGGTTTGAACCCACTGTGGTGCATCAGTCCAAGCTCCATCTAATTCTGTGTTCACCCTTACAATGTGAGACTAATCATGACACACAAAACAGACCTCTCAGTAGATTTTTATTTTTTTATCTTTTAAGATCCCTCATTCGTCCCACAAGGGGAAATTTGCAATTCTCTGCATTTTACCCATCCTATTATATAGGAGCAGTGAGCAGTCGCCATGTGGCACTTGGGGAGTAGGTAGGGGTTCAGTGTCTTGCTCAAGGACCGTCTGACATGCTTTCTGCCAGACTGGGGCTGAAACCACCAATCTCTGATTACCAGACGACCACTCTACCCACTGACCTGCCACCCCATGTAGAATATTGGAGCAGCATAGCTCAGGAAGTAGTGTGGTCATCTAGTAATCAGAAGATGGGTGGTTCAAACCCCGGTTCCCAAAGTGTGCCTGAGCAAGACACTGAACGCCTAATTTCTTGGGACAACAGATTAAAATTAGCGGCTAAATTGGTGGCTAAATCTGGCGTATTTATATTCTAAGTGTTCATTAAAATGTACTGTACCCATAAAAGAGATTATTGTTGTTATTATTATTATTATCATCATCATCATTATAATATGTCATGATCCATTATGATGGTGCAACCCAACTTCAGACAAGCAGTTGACGATGGATGGATGCTTGACAATAATTTTAAGATCAACGCTATCTTAAGGCTGAGTTCCTTTTATGCTTCTATTGAAGAAGTGTATTCAATTTTTTTCTTGTTGAAGTTATGATCCACGGTTTCACAAGGGTGGCTTCTCTTTCTCTTTTCCCAAGCTGCTGGAAATTGCACAGACGAGATGAAAGCCTATTGAATTTGTTGTAGTTTTGAGAATAAGAATCTTGTAAACGCTGTACACCTTTGACCTTTGTGGTCGAGTAGAGAAAACAAGAACTTGCGTCCATGCTCATAGAACTTTCCAGTCAAGATCCCAAGTAACATTGACTCTGAACAACAGGCCACCTTGACCGACCCGTACAAAAGGACTATGACCAAACTAGTCGTCGGTATGCTGGTGATAAGGTCAAGGCTGACATGAGCCGCGGCAATATACTCTCTGTACTGTAATAGAGCTATTTCTTGTTTGGTCTCTTGTATAATCCTGCACTCTGTCTTCGGCTCAGCACAGCCAGGTAGGCTGGATAACAACGTCTACTTCAATGATGTCAACCGTTTCTCATCCTTACTGTTTTCTCAGGTGGCGAGTTTTATGAAACATCCCCCTATGAGCCTGTGGCGCCCGTTCGCCACCCTGATGCGTTCCGCTTGGCCTCCATCATCTCAGGTAACACCCACTCCAATGCATAATTTTATTTCTAATTTACCCTTGGTGCTTATTTAGTCTTGATGTCTATATCTATCAATCCAAGTATCCATCCACCTATCAACAGATGGACGGGTAGCTGGGTAGATTATAGACATACACATTACAAAGAAATGTTTCCATGCATTTTGAGGAGGCGGGGGGGGGGTTGTGAGGCAAAACCTCTCAGGAAACTAATTACAGGGCAGTTTTAAAGAACCTGCACTGAATCCACTGACCTGTCCACGTCCATGGCCTCTCAATGAACTGGGTGCTGATCTTCTTATCTGTCGTCAAGACACGGTGGAGGTTCGCGATGAAGTAAACCATGCATCCCCCATGTAATGTCCAAGGTTTCCCTCCACCACCCATTGATTTTGCCTTCAGTTTGATTTCCTAGTTGGCTTTCTAATTAAACAGCCTAGCACCCAGAAGAAGAGCTATAGCTTCCCTGTAATTTACTGATTATCACTGTCGCCGCACTACTAATCAATGTAGATCTTATTATAAGACACTGCTACAGTGGGTCAATGCAGAGGAGAGACCCTTGTCATAAAATAGGTGTGAGTGGATGGAGGGATATGGGGCCTGGCTGTTGCCAGAGCTACAGGCTATACTCACATTAAAATTCAATTGTTTCCTTTCATCCAGTTCCGACAGAAAATTGCCGGAGGATGTCCCATTCCTCTTTTTTTTTTCTTTGCCAAAAGCAATATACACACAATGAAGAGAGCACATTTTCTCTTTTACTTGGCTGATGTATCTTGCTTTGTTTTATATCTGGGAGGTACAGGAAAGACACGCTTTCTGCATAATCCCCTTAGTCTGAAATCAGCCATGTATTGCTGTTTTTGTTTTTTTGCGTGTTTTGTATGTGCTCGTTTGATATTGCGGGAAAGGGGACGAGCACAGGAGTCAATTCAACAAGAAAAAAAGAAACACAGGATTTGATTACCTTGCAGTTCAGGGATACGAAGATGAACCGCCGTCTTTGATTCAGGCGCATATCCGATAATCAAAGAGTGCAGTCACACAGATGCCTCCATGTCAGAGTACAAGCACACAGGTAGTAGACAGAGTGTGATGCGGTGTACCTGGACATATTAAGATGCAACCAGGGACTCATTACTGTATCCATCCTGCCACAGCTGTTGCCTCCATCCTCTCAAAGGTAAAATATTGGATTCGCTCTCTAAAATCTATTTAGCCGCGAGCTTGCCTCATTATTTATCATTTCTAAGGACAGAGTAATTGATTGCGGTTCTGAGAGAAAACCACAGGCAAACAGATAAGTAATTACACACTGGTTCTATGGAAAAACTTGGACTGCCAAAGCGTGCATAGGCACTCATAATTGTGCCTGCGAATGCTAGAACTGCACGGAGAGCTCGGGGAATATGTGGTATCTGGTGGAGTTGATGAGGACAGGGGAACGTGTACTCTCCAAGAGCAAAGGTGGAAAATTGAAAAATAATCTCGACCATTTGAAGTTTTTAGTCGGTGTGTGAGATAAAGGGCTGAAGTAGAGACCGGAGAAGAGAAAATACCTCTTTCTCCTACTGTACACGCTCTTGCTCAGAGATAAGAATACAACAGAATAGAGGGAGAGTTGCTTTATTGCCCATGGTCTTGGTAAATCTGCCTCCTTCTCCGTTTCAAGGTGGAGTCTCTATATAAGTCAACGGCCTTCCACACAACTCAACAGCACAGTGTATATGAGTGACGGAGGCTTTTCTCAAATCGCGTAGACTCCTTCCACCACAGTACACGATAATCCAGGAGGCTCATCAAAGCCCAGATGAAGACCTTATTTTCTGCAGCATACAAATGCATCATTGGCTATAATTCTTATCATGCTCCACATGAAATATATTCTGTTCCTTTGACCCAGCGTTGGACTAATTAACTTATTAAGAGCAGAGGGCAGCTTAAACCATTGCATACAGAGGTTCCTCCAGGAGCCCGGCTTGACACCCTTTATTTAGTTAGACCCTCTAACTCACAGCTAAGCCTCTCACCTCTCAGCTGAACATGCTCACCATCTCATTAAATCGAGAAAGCTATTTTATCAGCTGGGGAGAGGGGACTGGGGCAACAGCCGTGCTCAGCATGCTGTTGAAAATGTTGGACATTTTCACATCGTCTTCATAACAATTGCTAATGCCAATCTGACCACTGAGCTCTCATGTGTGAAGGGATGTTAGAGGTAGGGTTGTTAAGATGTCTGTGGTTCTTTCACTGATGTTTATGTGTTGTGGGCATGCAGGCTTCTGATGGCGCCAGCGTGTGTTGATGTGGTTGTGCTTTGCTCGCATGCTACATTATTCGATTTTAACTCCATTTATGATAAGGTAACCAGTTTATCCTTGAAATTAGATCAGATCTTGATAGTTTGACTCCCAATGAATCAGTAATGAGCCTGGTTTCCAGAGGCTTGCATCTTGGCACATCCTTTGTGGAATCAGTGGTTTTATAACAAGTTTGAACTGAACAATAGCACATAATTAACTGAATTTAGGCTTGGCAACATTCGTTTTTTCAATGTTTTAGTACAATTAGCCATTCTGGGTGGATATGCTGGGAATACACATGTTGAATTTTCAAGCAGTCGAGTGCGCAGTCAAGTCACCTGACGCACTGACACACACCACACACTCTGGCTTGCCCACACCGACATGCTCACCTATTTAGAGGCATAGACAGTCACATTGTCTCAATACATCATGTGTTACGGCTCCTCATTATTGGCTGTAATAAATATGCATATGAGGGGAAAAAGGCCACCGATGAAGCCTGAGCTTTGAATTCAAAGGAAGCCAGCTAAGTTGAAGGTTGACATTTGTGAAAATCCTCAAGCATTTTTAGAAGTATTTACAATAAACCCAAGTGGACATAAACACAGATTCTTCCCAGCATCCAAACATCCTGCTTTGCCTTGTTATTTCTCTCTCTGTCTCTCTATCTCTCTCTCTCTTTCTCTCTCTCTCTCTCTCTCCCCCTCCGGCTCTCCCTCTCCTTTCCATGCGGTTTCCTGTTCCTCCTCTAATTTTGTACTCGAGAGCAGAACTCAAATGATCCCCTGGACAAGAACAGTTCATCAGCTCTGTTGCTTTCCCTCTGATGACGTCTACACTTTTCTGACATGCGCAGTCGGGCCTAAGAAGATGATATTGAAGACCTTATTTAGCTAGTCCCCCCTAGCCCGTTCTCTCCACCCCCTCCCCCCTGAAGCCCTACTGTGACACAGAGTACAGAGCTAATGACTGATGAGCCCTCTGACACAGAAATGCTTGACATGCTCCTCGGGGTCCGAACTAAAGACTTCCCTAACAAGCTCTCGTATGCTCACCCAGAGCCGTATTAAATCCAAACTTTGGCACCTCTCCTAATTATTGAGAACATACCCAGAGCCAAGAGTCTCCTTCTAACCTGGGCTGAAGCGCCTTCTGCTACACGGTATCCCTGGAGTATGGGATGATATATGAAATGCAGAATTCAAATAAGGCTGAGGGAGAGCAATTACTGGGGAAGGAAGATCCCTCACTCTTGGGTAAAAAAAATCCCCCACCCAAATCCAGATAAAGCATCTGTGAATGTTTTTTTTTCCTGCCCCTTCTTATTCGTACTTGTTCTCTTTCTAGCTTTCTTTCTTTCTGCCCTTGCTCCCCTCATTCTTTTTTGCCTGTTTGCCAGAGAAGAAAGATGGACAAAAACATGGAAGTTTCTCTCTTGACCCGTCTCCCTCTGTGTGTGGCCTCTCTCCCTTTCTCATCTTCTATTTTTATTTGATCTTTTCTTTTATTTGGTCCCTGTCTCTCACTATGTCTCTTTGCCTTTCTCCGTATTTGTTTTCACTGACTGAAAGCATGGTTGTTTCAACTGCATTGTCATCGCAGGGCTCTAATTTATGGTGCCCATGAAGGGGAGATCACATTAAAAGACTATTTAGCGTAGGTATCACATGGCAGGATCACTGCAAAGAAGGGGTATTTTTGTCAACTGTCGTTGACACTGACAGTCTTCTACGCCCACATTTTTTCCAGGAGCACTTCTCTGTGCACATCCAGCAGTCGTGAAAATAAATGCTAACAGACCTGAGCTCTAAATCTCCTCTGGTGAATTCTCCTTAAATTGTCTGAAGAGCAAATGTATGGACACATTTGCAAACATGCGTTTAACTTGTTAAATTTTCACAATGTCATATCTTGTGCTATCGTATCAGGACTTCTGGGGGCAGGTTTTTGCTGCTGATCCAGTGTCTCACCTCATGGTAATACCCAGAAGCATCACTTTCAGCCTCGACGGGCCCGGAGGCTGGAAGAGTCATTCTCTTATCGCCTACTCATGGGAGTTTCTGTTCTCAGTCGGAGACAAGGCGTGAATCTGGACAGCAACCTCATTCTACTTGATGACAAGTTTTCCATTAGGAGAAAGAGGGAGGGCGGGAGGCGGTCTAAAATAGGCTGAGGGGGCGGGAAAGTGTCCACCATGTACTGGTGATCAACCCGGGGAATGTGAGATCATTCAATAGCAAACTAGTTTAAGTGACATTTGAGTCAATTTGGAAGACGAATTTAGTTAATTAACTGATCGACAGAATCCTTCATTAATGAGCAGGCGTGCATCAAAGACGAAGAGATCCTTGTACGATCAGTCACATTTACATCCTCGCATTCAGGAAATGCATTGCACATACATTTCTGTCTCAACCTACAGGGTTCTAAGAGAATGGGGGCCTGACTTTGTCAAAACACAGGGCCAAGATCTTTTGGGGTTTTGTTGCTTATTGAAGGGGGTCAGACGGGAGAGTCCACTTGAATAATATCTTTGTCTTTGCTAGTTCTTTTTGCCACTATCTTTTTACGTGTCTGTGCAAACTAACCATAGCTAGATTGAATCCATTTTAGAATGGATACTGGATAACAATGGGTGGCACTTATGCATCCTTTATATTGACGCCCAAAGTACTTCTCACTGATAGGGGAAAACTCACTTCAGCCACTGCTGATATAATGCATGGCAGCCATTTTGCACCAGAATGCTCACCACACATCAGCAAGAGAGATCCTTCCTCTGTTGCTCTCTCTGAGGTTTCTTCCTCTTTTTTTCCTCCCTGTTAAATATTTTCTAAGGCAGTTGTTCCTTATCTGATGTGGGAGTCTAAGGACAGGATGTTTTGTTAGTGTAAAGCCCACTGAGGCAAATTTGTAATTTGTGATAATAGGCTATACAAATAAAATTGACTTGAATTGCGGTGGTGAGGGAGGATTGATTTGAGGGTATTACACGGTGGGGATGATTTGGAAGCCAGATGAAGAGAACCAATTTGGGGATTTTGCAGCGACATCTAGGATCCCCTACTCTTTGCAATAAGTCCCATGGGATCTTTAACCACAGTGATCAAACATCTTTTCTGAAGGATGGCATCTCCTACAGCAGCTATTCTCAGCCAGTGCGCTATGGCCCGTAGAGTGCCATCTAGTGGGCTGTGGAGAAGGTAGTCATATCAAATGGTTAGATTAAAAGGAAAAATAAAAATCGTAATATAAAAAGCTAGTTGTTTTATATCTAAATTTACTCAAATATTTTTTTTAAAACCAATTAAAATGCACAATTTCAATGACGAGTTATGTTTGAATCTAGAAGCGTCATCAAGTAGACAAATGTGTTTTGCCATTGTTAGCAGGCTGACGTTGGCTCGGATAACATAAAATGGATGGGTTTTTGAAATGAAGAGGGAAAGTGGGAGACAACCCAGCACCAGTAAAACATCCAAACTGTGCGGTGAGGAAATATGACTGAATATATTAAATTTTGATTCATAATGGCAGGCAGTGATGCTGCGCTGAAAGCACAGCGTGTTGAATGTGATGAAGTCCTGTCAAATGAGCCACTAAAGCCAGCGAAGCCCAAGAGACACTAAGATATAAAGCATCCAGGATGTGTTTTGGAAGCCAAAAGAATATTTCCTGTGGAAAAAAGGACGAGCTTCAGGCAAGACAGTCATCATATAACAACCCAGTCAAAAGCCACTTTGAAAGCTAGCTATAGGATTGCTTCTCATGTAACTTGTAGGAAGAAACCTTTTAGGATTGCAGAGGACCTCATTTAGCCTAGCTCCGTTCATATGTGCCGAGAGTCCCTGGGAGATATAGCCGCAATTGAAATCCAATCAGTACCACCTTCTGATGACACCATGAGGAGAAGAACCGTCGAATCAAATGATGACATCGAATGTCAACTTATGGATGGAATCAAGGCCACTCCCCACTTTGCCATACAGCTGGACGAGTCTGCTAATATTAGCAATGTGGTATCACTAATGCCACCTAATTTATTTACAGATACTGCAGAGGCAGTAATCTTCACGACGATCTGCTGTTTTGCAAAGAGCATCCCAGGAGAACAACAGCCGAGAACGTGATACAGAGTCTTGATGATTAGCTCACAGAAAGAGGGCTGATTAGAAATATTGCCCAGGTGTTTACACAGACGGCTCTGCAACAATGACGTGTCTGCTGCTCTGTGTGAAAGACATGACGCAAATCATTTGCAGCTCTAGGACAACATGGAAATAAGGTAGCTTTTCAGACTAGAGGACGTATTCTTAATCGCCCGTTTGAGCTGAGAAAGGAAGGGCGCACACTTCTGGAAGAGCAGCACTTCCTTCTAGCAGATTAATATATCAAAGGTAACTTTGGTGCAAAACTGGTTTACTTATCAGATACATTTGACTAGTTCAATCAGCTCAATATATCAATGCAAGGCAGAAACTGCACTCTGATTTTGGTTTCAGTGAAAAATTGAGAGCTTCAAGAAAAAGAAACCTCGTCCTTTGGCTCAATAGAGTCAAGGAGTGAGGATTTGGAATATTTTCACTTTTAAATGAAACTTTAGAAGCATCTCCTTGTGTCAACATATCTGGAGCTTCAAGCCAGCATTTATCTTGGTTGTCACAAACGTTTGGAGACTACTCCCCAGAGGACCCCCAACATGGAAACCATTGGATTTTGGACCTTTTCTCTGTGGATCTTTCTTCAGAAGACATAGCTCCGTCCACTGGGTTGGAAAAGAACGGATGGAACTATTCACAGACATCAGCCTGAACTTCAGCTCACACAAGTTGACTTTGCTTCATTCTGGATACTGGCCGCCAGTCAATGTCCCTCTTTGTTTTTTACGTGTCACGATTAGTCCCCCTGTTGTGGGGGG
>OMLC01017609.1:1764-23072 GCA_900302585.1 Regalecus glesne | reverse complement strand
TATACACACACACATTTTTTCTGTTTGAGTGAGGATTCGAACTTGAATAAACCTCTTATCCAGCTGAACCAATTCACCTTTTTTTGTGACACCCAAACCATGGACCAGCCAATCAAAGAGAGATGGACAACAGCTGGCTAACCATACAACCAGTGGTGATTACATATCTGGCTGGATTTTCGGAACAGTTGAGAGACAAATCCCATCTTGGTTCCTTTCAAGCGCAAAAGCATGCAGCGACAAAAATTGGTCCACCCCAAAGATCAGGTCCACCGGTAGACTTTTGACAGTGATACAATATGACACCCAGCAATTACATTACATTCTAGGTATTTAGCAGACGCTCTTATCCAGAGCGACGTACATCAAGTGAGCAGTTAGGGGTTCAGTGTCTTGCTCAAGGACACCTCGACATGCTACGTGCAGGACCGGGGATTGATCCTGTAACCTCCTGATTGCCAGACGACCGCTCTACCCACTGAGCTATGCCACCCCAGCAATAGAAAACATGTTATGAAAGAGTAAAAATGTTTACAATGAAGTCACCTCAACCCTTGACAGCGCAATATAGTACTGTCAACTATTTACATTGTACCTTATCCAGACAGCCAGATAAGGTGTCAATGGAAATGCTTGTCAACTGCATAAAAGGGTGTGTGTACATTAAATGCATACACACTGGCACTCACATCATCTTTTTTCTTCTTCAATTTGCTTTCATCCCCAGATGCTTCTGCAGCTGCCTTCCTCTTGCCCTCATGTGCTGATTTCTGGGACTGTAGGAACTCTGCTATCAGATCTGGACAGTCCAAATTGTCCTCTGGCTCCCACGTGTTATCCTCACTACGTAAACATTAACAAACATTTTAATGTTTCGCTTCACATCCTTTTTTTAATTTGGGGGACATAGACAGGACTTTCAAAGAGCCTCCATTTGAGAGCAGAGTACAAGCAAGGTAACCATTGTAAAAGAATAATAATAAAGGGGTTGACAATCAAGGGGCCTCACGGTCTTCCCATGTATGAAAATGCACCAGCTGAAGACTATTATTATTATCTTTGAAATTAAGTGTAACAGATGCTTGATTAAACTCAGTTCAACTTACTCTGAAAAGCCTTTCCACTTGAGAAGGTATTCTACTCGCCCTTTCACCACTCTCCGATTCAAGACCTTTTCTACCACGTATTCTTCTTCTTCCTCCTCTTCTTCTGGTACGTCATCTGCCTTTTTCTCCTTCTTCTCGGCTGGTGTCATCTTGCTCTCTGACTGGGTGGGGACTGAGGATGCAAAATTAACCAATAAGAAGTTAGCATCCCCAAAAGATACCCGTTCTATTGACGGTTGGTGACACTACAATTGATTATTTGTCATGCCTGCAGGTTTTCCGGACATCATTTGCCTGGATGGGGCTTACTTAGTGTGGTTCACAAATGGATGAAATAACAGCAGTGCTGAATAGGATTCCAAATGGATGACAAACGCTGACTTTGTCAGCACAAACAATATTCATTGGTTGACTCTTGAGATACACCTAACCGAACAAGGATAAGTTATAAAGAGAAATTTATATTTTAGAAAATACCATCGTTAGAGGGTTCTGTAGTCAGGCTCATACTCATCAGGTAGACCTTGGGACCAGCTGGTTCCTGGTCAACGGCAAGATTGCAGCATGATGGAAGCAATCAGGAAACAATGGGGTAGAGGGGAGAAAACAGCATTGGAGATAATGGGATTTAGTGCAAAAATACATGGACAATACTTTTTGGCAATTGAAAAGAGAAAATTTGCCAACAGCTTTGAGCAAACTCATTCAATTGTATATTGGTGGTTCACTGGTATCTACATCCTTTCCCCACGTAATAATCTCCTTTAAAACCGAGGGCAATATCATTACCCTGAATTGCTTAAAAAGTTTACCCATGTATCAGTCCCTGACGTGACTGTTCAGTTCTATGGTAACACTTGAAGAGTTTGGCAAAGTATATATTCACAGATTCAAACTTCCTTGATTCCATTACTTATAAGCTGAACGTTGACACACAAACGACCACTCTGTTCTACCGTAGCAAGGTAGACGAGCTACTATAACGCAAGTGTGCCGGGACTGTCTAAGTGCAGCACTGAAGAGAGATGATATAAAAATATTCAAAATCTACTCTCTTATACAGTAATATCACCAAAATCCCTACACACATTACATACCGCAACTCTTAGGCTGGAAAATGCCTTCGTTTTAATGGTCTTGATGTTTTTACAATAAAGTATAGTGCCATCAAATTCATTTCAAACACCAGGAGACCCCAAATGGTTGTACGACAACACTTTAAAAAAAAAATCAACAAAAAATGAACTGATTCAATTGGATAAGAAGTTTATCCAGAAGTGTTTCATCAATCCAACAGGTAAAATCTTCAATCTGAGCTGACTGCAAGGATCCCCACCCTCATAAATAATAAAGTCGCATACCAAACATAAGCTGGTTTAATATAGTAATTTGGTCACTGACTGCACCTATCAGTGGTAATGAGCACTATTCAGAGGACTGGGGAACATTTGCAATCACAGATTTGTAAGATGATGACAGGTGTACTCTCAGACCCCCACCTTTGTTCAAGGATGGTCATTCCTTCTTAAGTTTATATGATCCCACCTTTATAAAGGTGAAGGCCTAAGAACACACCTGCTAGCTGCCATTTAAGGTCCACCAACAACAGCAGCCTGTCCATGGCTGAGGCCTGAGGATGATCTTTTAGCAGGTTTTGCCCGCTTATATGGTCGGGACCGCTTCACCCACTCAACTCCTGTGCTAATGGCTTCAGCAATGTCTTGATGCATGCTAAATAATCCAGGTAAGGGAATCACAAAAAAGGGTGAATCGGTTCAACTGAATAGACTTCTTATCCAGTTGAACCGATTCACTTTTTTGGCTTCAGCAATGGTTGTCATGACTTGAACATGCCTCCATCAGGGCAGCAGTGGCATAGCTCAGGAGGCAGGGCAGTTGTCTAGTAAATGGTCTTCTCATATAGCACTTTTTTTCAAGTCTCAAAGAGCTGTACAATGAATGCCTCACATCTACTAAGCTACACAGCAGGATATGAACTCCCAACACCCGAGTCCCAGGTGTGTGCTCTACCCGCTGAACCACCGTGTCTAGTAATGGGATTGATTGGTGGTTCGAGCCACCGATTCCTCAGAAAGCGTATCGATGTGTCCTTGAGCAAGATACGGAACCCCTAACTATTAGGGACAACAGATGAAAAATAGCTGGCTAAATCTGGCAAATATACATTTTTAAATATTATAAAACATTTACATTTGGCTAAAATAGATTTGGTATCATCGGTACTGTCCCTCTCTAAGTGCCTCTGTGCAGCAGCTTAGGGCTATATATCCTCCAGGGTTTCTCACTGGAGGCACAGTGGGGACACCGTGTTTTGCCACATATATACAGATTTGACGGGCTTGGAAACAGACCATTTATTCCCTGGATGAGAAATAGGACGTGGTGTGCTTTCCAATGTTCAGCCTAGGTAACTTTTCTCTCGACTGCATTCTCCCACCTCGTCCAGAAGTCTGGAAAGGGATATGCATATGCAAGAACACGCCAGACAGACAATGAACCTCACTTGCAGTATGAATACATGATCACCGTGAGTCAGAAAGTTATCTCCATGCCTTAAGGCTCTGTGTCCACCAAGGCTCTTATTACTAAGCATTTTGGAGGTGCAGTGGTTCTAATTAAGTTAATTTGTGTATTTTAAGTACCTAATTTCGCAGATTTCCCCATGCAGGCCTTGGACATTCGAACGTGAGGTGTGGTCATCTTGGTATTTGTCCTGCATCTCCTCCACATTGATTGGATAATTGGTTAAACCCGACAGCACCAAGGCCAGCGTCCAACCCGCCCCCCCAATTTTGTTGAACCCCCCCTCAAAAAAAAGACAAAAAACATCAACAAAACAATAACCTCAACTATCAAACGTGAGGCAATTAGTGCTAAATAAGCACACTCCACGATTCATCACGATGCTGGCGTTTGTAATTTCATGTTGACAGTTCTAAATAACGCTTTGGTGGACACAGGCCCCACCAGAGAGCGAAGCTAGCGAAATTCTCTGCACCGAACGCGTTTTCACTGTATGCAAACAAAACATCTCAACCTCCATCGGTGCTGTAACTTTTCAGACGGTCTCTAAGCACCCATCTCTGCCCTACAGGGTGCGTAGAGACCGCTGCTGCTCGCCGGCTCGTTTCAGTGAAAATTAATTAATGTCTCCTGGTTGCTGAGGTTGGAAATAAACGTCGTTTGTGTTTTTACGACGTTTCGCTAATGAGCTATCGTCCCGGGAAGTTTGAATCGGAATACCTTTCCAACTTGAACGAAGTCTCGTCAAGGGACTATACCTAATAAATGGGTTCGTTGAGGCGGAAAGGAGTGACTCTAACAGGGAAGGGTTATTCATTCTAACAGCTCAAAATCGACTGTTGAGAAATAGATGTCAGGTATTCTTTAACCAATTGCCTAAAACTCAGTCCCTACAATAAATAAACGGCCGCCATCAACGCGGATCACGGAATGTGTGCAACACCTGGCGGCAGCTTCGTAACGCAGGGGTACATGAATGCACAGGGAAAATCCGCAAACATTTCTACGTGCATGTAAACAAGTCATTTTGAACACATTTCAAACATGCCAGTGACTAACAAAAAACCACCTCTCATTACATGTTGTTATCGGTGGAGCCTTCGTTGCTAACAAGCCAGTTAAAGAGAGCACACGACAAAGCCTGGAGAGAACCGCGCTCCTGGTTCCTCCATATTGCTTTTAGCCTTAGCCAATGTATCATGCTCTCGGTAGCTTAATACATGCAGGTTATTGTCTGGAGAGCCGTCATACACATGTGGGGATAAGCAATATGCACACGTTTAGCTGTCACCATCATTGCACACGTTAGCATAATTCAAACATGGATGCATGCACAATACAGAATATTCATCGTTACCGAAACAACACACATGTTTGGGGGGAGGGAACGACAAAATGAAACTCACCCAACGTTTAGCCTTACGGTTAAATTGACAAACGAAGCCGGTCGAAAATAGGGCAGCGTTGCACGCTACGCTACGATTGGCTAACAATTTGGTGTTTTCTAGTGTTCTATGATCAAAATAATAGCCAAGCATGCAAAAAAAAACCTGGATGTCTTCTTCCGCCCCCTTCGTCTGGAATGAGAGAAAAAAATCCTCCAGCTCAATGAAGTGAGATAAATGTGCAGGGCTTGTAGAATACAACGCATGTGGATTTCCTGACTTTCGCTGATAGAGGGGCAGGTCCTATTCTCCTATAATGTAAAGATCTGTGTTTACAAGCTCCAACGACACCCTGGAATGGAGTCACGAATCCACGGCATGGCCCTTTCGGTGTACGTTTCAAATTTAGATGTCTTATTTTTAAAATGATTTAACTAAATGATTTTCTAAATGTCCGAAAAGGAGCAGGAGGCAGTTACCAATAATAGGTCCTAACCCCCCTCGCTAATGCTCAATTAATTAATCTAGATAATATACGTAAAAAGCTATAAATACCCAGAACTCCACCAGCTTTTATGCTTTAATTTGGTATCCTTCTAATGCCCCCAGTTGACCTGAGGTTGATGTTATCGTCATCTATTTGTATCCTGTCAGCACATTCCCCGTCCAAAAACCTAATTTAGAAGAGATGAGTTTGAGCTGCTTTGCTGAAATAATCAATAATAGCATATATTCAAGGTATGAGTCACTGAGAAAGATTTTAGCTTCATTTGACCTGAAATCATATATTATGAGACCATAGGTCCCTGAGAAGGGAAACCTACCTGCAGCATAGGCAAACTAAGATAAAGGTATCAAAATGATTCTAATACACCTGTCTGGGCCATAAATGTGAGCTCAGTTAAAGTCACTTTAATATTAATAAAGACAAAGCCCTAAATATCGGTGAACCTTTATAATGGAAGGAGGGATGGGGGGAGTACATTTGTCGCCATTTTATAATACCGCTATTCCCCAATACTGGAATAAGAACAAGTTAATGGCCATGGCATTGTGTATATGAGAAGTCTGCCCACTCACCCGCAGAGCTATTTGAAAGTTTGAACGGTCATAATTCACGGCAATCTCCCCCATGTTTGCATGTACGTTGTTTTGTCCCTATCGTTGCTAGGTTACCTTGACTATATTACCCAGGCACCCTAGCGGGGTGATGACGTCCCCTATTCTGTGACCGAGAGTTGTTGTCATTGTTGATGTTAAAATGAAGAGAGTTTCCCTGGCTCAGCAACACTTCCGTACACCTCCGTATCTTTTGGGCAGCCCCTGCAGATCCACTTTTAGATGTCACCAATGGAGCCCACTATGTGGGGTGGACACGGACTTGGTTGGAGTAAGGGGTGATAAGGCCGTGTACCCTTCCTGGCGCCCCGCGGTGGAATAGAACCCGCAATATCTGGCTCAGAAATAAACATATGAAACCGATCATTTTCGGTCGGTAAGTTAGTGTATTGTTTTTGAGTGTGGGGGTACCTGCAGTCAGTTGAGGCTGAAGAGGTCCCCAAGATGGGTGACCAAATGCTTCTCTCAATAAAGGTTGTGTCCAGATGAACTGATTCAACATTTCGTGATTTATTTACTGCTGTCTAGTTCAGGTGCAACCAGACCCCTTGGGACCCCTAGGCTCGTCTGGTAATCTGCATGATTTGAACGAAAAATTGTATTATTTTTTCCATAAGATACAAGAAATCTTTGCAAAAGTTCCACTGACATTACCAATAAAGAAACTAAAGCTTATTAAAGTGTTACTATTGACACATTGGTTGCTTTTCAATACTGTTCGACCACACATACACACAAAGCATCACCCATCTAAAGTCCCATTCCGGTGATCCATTACCGTTTTTTCCGTTTGCTTGTTCGGTGTGGGGCTCTAACGGGTGGGTTTGTTTGTATTACTTGATTTGATTTGATTGCCTAACGTTTTTACTTAACTTGGCTTATTACGTTTACTCAAATAATAGCTGTTTAGCGACATCTCCAGTCTTAACCACGAGTAGTCTGGCACTAGGACTTGCTGTCGTCACTCAACAGTTTTATCCATATGTGTTTAATTGTCATTTTTTTCTATTCACTTTTTTTTAAGTAGAGCAAAAATGGACTTATCGTTAGTTTCCTCCATGTTACGTCACGAAACAGACGTCCCCCTCAAGAAAAAAAATTGGAAGTTACCCCAAAACTTTCACAGCGCGGTCCGGAAGCGGATGTGTGTCTTCACGTTGCGTCATCGCGTTCTTACAAAATGGACTAGAACATCTACGGCGGAGTTCAGCTGGATTTTACGGTCGCCTTTCATCGACAACAACAACAGCAAAAGGCGTCCTGAGGATAACACCACATCGACTACATACTTTTATAAAAGTGAGTGACTGTGGCGATTTAGGATTTTTTCTCCAACTGGTATTGATGATAGCCTAGGTACTTGGACAAGTTAAAAATCATTTAGTCATGCTTAGTTGGCAGACTGAGGAAGGGAATGCAAGTTGGCTTGTTGGACCTCGTTTGGCAGTTAGGTCGGAGTTTGATTTATATGTTAAAAGTCACTTGATCGTATTGGCAAATTCACTCTGTTGGACTTGGGCAACTCATTTGTTGCGTGACTTAAGCTCCGTTTTTAATACATCTCGTTTGTTTACAATGTCAACAGAATGAGAAACTCACGACTATCACAATGTCCTTGTAGGTCTGTATTTAATCAGGTAGGATGAGTGACAGCAACAGATACACAAGCATTTTGGTGCGAATGAGGCTTGTTGGCTGTTTAAAGTCTCAGTCAAGTCATAATTTAATGTGGATACATCTTCGTTCCAAATCCGATGGAACAATTATAGATGTATGCATATTAAAATATGGCCATATATCATATATATCATGAATCCTATATGTCTTTATATTCATATATGTTCATATATTCTCTTTTGTCTTCAACCCTAAAGTTATACCTATCAGGGTGTTTTTGTATTTCTACCATGCCTTCTGCCTCATCTTATTTTATCCTCTCTTGTTATTTATACCTTAATTATCACTTGCAGAGTTATCTTATCATTGTCAATAAAGTGGATGGAATGTAACCATAGCATAGGTGGGGCTCACCACCAAAGTAAAAGACTAGAAGATTGGAGGGAATGGTTTTTTTAGATATCTCCTCTGTTGGGTTATCTGGTGGTTGCCTCAATGAAATAGGCTGACCATATAGACACAGCTTAAATATTTAACTTTGCCAGTAGGAATATAAATTCACTTTGTCCTTGACAATGGTGTATTAAATCAAAGTATACTATAGATATAATAAAATTACTGCTTTTATTTTGTTTTTCACAAAACCCCATGAGACACTATGAACTTTGCCCCTCTTTAGCCATCAGGGAAAATATGCAGAAGCGAAATTGATTAATATTGAGTAAATTCTCCGGAGGAAAAATCAATTAAGATGACATCCATAAAACCAAATCTGAGTGAAATTCAAACTGGGCCGTATATACCCTGTTGGATTTTCCCCCCACTTAATCACATCTCTTACATTGTTAATTTGTAGATGCGTCCTGTGTAGTGTGGCCCACAGTAGGATGATCAAGAATCACGAAGAAGATGTAAGTAGTCTCAATTCGATTGCTGTAAAAACACAGTGATATTCTCATCACATAGAAGTTCCTTTGTCTGTGAAACTAATTCAGCATTCTACATGGATACACATTTAACAGAAGTACACTCATATTCAATTTAACCCTACGGGTGGGTGTCTTAAGAACAAAGCCTTTATTGACATATTCAGAAATATATGAGGAACATAGTCTGACGACCACACTTTGCAGTGATTCTGACTCATAATCTTAGCATGATCAAGCTGGTCACAGATACACAAATACACATTACTGTTGTTTGTTTAAGTGCGTTAAGCAGGCTCTTTGTTTTTTTTATCCTGAAGGAGTTCATTGCGGTGCGGGTACAAGACCCCAGAGTTCAGGGTGAAGGCTCTTGGAATTCATATGTGGATTACAAGATATTCCTTCACGTAAGTAAAGGACCTTGTTTACATGTTTTTCCAATGGCATGTGTTTCATATAGCTTGCGGAATTTATTTAAAGGAGAAAAATAGTTTGATTTCCATAATAATGATCATGATCAAACTCATGAAATGAGCAGATAAAACACAGTTCCTTCAGTGTAACTATGGATGGGGATTGAGATTTAGCTTCTGTGCGTATGCATGCCCTGTCAGCAGTAAGGCACCGTGACCAGATGGGTGACCAACAATTTTGTGGGTCTGAGTCATTAATTTAGTTTACAGTCATGTGATCTCATGTGAAAGCACATGATGTCACCTCATCTCGATTGTTATGCTGTCTGTTCAAGATAATGTATGGTGAAGCAATGCACTGCTGGAAAAAAGCATGCTTGGTCTAATCAGTCAATGTGGAGCAAACGCAGGCTAAATAAAAATGTATTGTTAACTGGTTAACTGGTGATTTTGAGGATGTTCAGTTTACCCTTATTACCACTGACATATTGCCCTATTCATTTGTTATTTAAGTAAGATGCAGAACTATGTTTTTTAATCTAAAAATGCAAAAGTAAAACAAAACTGAACTGAGTACCGGTTAAGTAACTAACTAGTATTGTGTTTTCTCCGTGCTGCCTTTTAGAATCCCTTTAAGGGAACTTTGATGGTTCATCTGACGCTCTTGTTATTTTGTTTCTTGAGCCATATGTTGTAAAGTGCTTTGTCACTAAACTAAAAAATGTGATATAAAAATGAGTCAATTTGCCTTGTGGGAGTGTACAAGTAATTCAGGAACAGCCACTGTGAGAACTTGCCCCACCCGCTTTTATACCCATCTTTGTTCTGAAGGTTCAGAATTGTGTGACATTTTACCTTTTTTATGATGCCAACATTCTTCTCGCCCACAAAATAATTATTTCCAAAGCCTTGAGAGATTCAAAGAATTCAGTTTATAGCTTAACACTTTTAAAGCCTTAATAGAGATTATAGGAACAGCTGTTTGAGGGCACAGTGTTGGTGGGTAATTATCTAATTTGGTTGAAAGGCTATATAGCCATATAATCTGGTATTATAGCTTGATCATAATCTATATTCCTACAGTGGTTATTATTTCTTGGTACTTTCTGCGACTGAAATCCCCTATAGAGTTATTGCAAAGTATGGGAGACATGGTGCAGAAGCAATGGCTCTGTATCTTGAATGAAAATGCCTCTCTCTAGTCTACAATGAGAATCCACTGGTACGATGTACATTCAATTTTACTGTAAGAAAGGGGGAAGCTTTCTGTGCAAGATATTCATATGGTGTCATAGGCTGCTGAAGCAATTCTGTGTTGTGGTGCCAATGGATTAGATTTGCTCTGTGTTGTCTTGATGTATGCTCAATAATCCAGGTAATGGTTTCACAAAAAAGGTTCAACTGGATAAGTTTATTCAGAAATGTTTCATCATTCAAACAGATGACATATTAAGTCTAAGCTGACTGCAACCATCCACACCCTTATAAACAATACGGTTCTATGCCAACCATCAAATGCTAGTTTCATTTGCACGTTGGGTAATTGACTACACACATTCAATGATAATGAGTACTATTCACAGAGGATTGGGGAATATTCGCAATCCCAGTATTGTAAAATGACAATTGTACTCGTAGGCCCCCCACCTTTGATTGTTTGGAATGACCCTCTTTGAACAAAGGTGGGGGCCTAAGAGGTTGGCATGCAACTGTATTATTTATAAGGGTGTGGATGCTTGCAGTTAGCTCAGACTGAAGATGTCACCTGTTTGAGGGATGAAACGTGTCTGAATAAACTTGATCCAGTTGATGTGATTCACCTTTCTTGTGTTTACAGTATATAGAACAAGCTCAGCAAAAATGTAAGGGCCGGAGCACATGACTGATTTGTCATTTTGGTTATCACATCAGTTGATGCTGACACATGATTTGCAAAAGAACAACAACTTTGAAATATTAACTTGTTTTTTCATAATGTTATATAATTTACAATAACTAACAGATCACCCCCTTTTCTTAACTGTCAGACCAACAGTAAGGCCTTCACAGCAAAGACATCATGTGTGCGTCGGCGATACAGCGAGTTTGCCTGGCTAAGGAAGAAGCTTCAGAAGAATGCTGGTTTGGTGTAAGTTTGTTTTCCTAGGGGAGGGAGGGTGATTTCATCATGTTTCAGTCTTGCTAAAAACCAGGAAATTTGAAGGGAAGTTGTAGGGATTCTCAGAGAGAGAGAGTGGGCATGCCTAACAGGTTATCTCTGGATAACCACTGTATGGGATTACACTATATTCGGGCTGATGGTTAGTTTCAGTTTAATTAAGCAAAATTCCACAATGAATAGAACAATCATTTAGTAGACTAGTACACTTTACCATTAAAACTTCAGTCAACGGCCAATTTGCTTATGAAACCGTCATTATTTTTGGTCACTATGCAACTGTATTGTTTATAAGTGCAGTCAGTGTAGACTGAAGATGTCACCTTTATCATTAATTAAACATTTCCCCTAATAAGCATTCTGACCAGATGAACTGTTTCAACTATTTTTTTGATTTCCTAACTTGGATTATTGAGTATGTATATGAAAATTTGTTAAGATTGTGGGTTCACTATGGCTAAACCTTTAATGAAATGTCATCATAAAAATATCTCGTCTTCAGTCTTGAAACTCTCAAAGGGAGAAAATCCTACATATTAACAAACATCAAAAGAAGGGATTAGTTCCCCTAGCTATAGTTATCTTCCTGTTTGTTTCCCAGACCTGTCCCGGAGCTTCCTGGGAAGTCCCTCTTCTCCTTTAACAATGAAGACTTTTTGGAGAGGAGAAGAAAAGGCCTTCAAGTCTTTCTGGACAAGTCAGTTTCTCCTCATAACAGCATAACACATAAGAATGAAGATTAGCAATATTTAATCTGCTGTTAACATCATTTTTGTTGTAAAAGATACCTGTCTGACTGTGTGGTGTGCATGTATTTGTCTGCAGAGTGGTACATATGACAGTATGTCTATCAGACAGTCAGCTCCACCTCTTCCTGCAGACTCAATTGCCAATTGGTCACATCCAGGACTGTGTACAAGGCCATACTCCCTACACTGTGACAGATGCCATCCTCACCTATGCTTCGTCCAATCGTGGGTATGCTCAGGCTCAGGAGGAGGATCTGATCAACGACCCCAGTTTGATTGCTGTTCCCTATGAGTCCATGGAAAGGTATGAGAAAACAATTAAGGATGGATGATTTATTATGGAACTATAGATGCATTTCAAAGGGTATTTCCATGACACTTATATTGCATCTACTGTGTGTGTCATCCTGTTATCAGCAATCAAATAATTGACAGTGAGGTGTTCAGCCAAATTCAAGTTTGTCCTAATTAACTCTGGAAGTGTTCCTCTGTGTGAAATTTCAATACATGCATATAGAGACCAAGCAGTGAAAACATTAAAACCAGGTAATGCCCCCTATTGATATATATGAGTGGAATATAGTAAGCTGCAAGTGGACAGTCAGTTCTTGAAGTTGTGTTGGAAGTAGGAAAAAATGACAAGCATAAGTATCTCTGAGTGACTTTGACAAAGGCCAAATTGTGATGGATAAATGACTGGGTCAGAGGATCTCCCAAATGCCATGTCTTGCTGGGTGTTCCCGGTGTGTAGTGGTCAGCACCTACCAAAAGTGGTCCAAGGAAGGGCAACTAATGAGTTTATTTATCTACATGGCTAGATTGTTTGGTTCGGTCCAATAGAGCTACTCTAGGTGAAATTGCTGAACAGGTTAATACTGGCTGATATAGACAAGTGTCAGAACACACAGTGCATTGCATCTTACTGTGTATCTGCAGACCAGTTAGAGTTGCCCATGATGACCCCTGTTGACTGCCAAAAGTACCTCCAATGGGCATGTGAGTGCCAGAACTGGGCCATGGAGCAATAAGAAGGTGTCCTGGTCTGATGAATCCTGTTTTCTTTTTGACATCATGTGGATAGATGGGTGTGTGCATTATTTATCTTGGAAAGATGGCACCAGTATGCACCTGGAAGAAGGGAAGTGGGCAGAGGCAGTTTGATTCGCTGGGCAATGTTTTGTTGGAAAACTTTGGGTCCTGACATTCATGTAGATGTTACTTTGACACATGCCACTTACCCTAAATATTGTGCAGATCAGTACACCCAATCATGGGAACAATATCTCTGATGGCAGTGGCCTCTTAGAGCAGGTTACTGTGCCAGGCCACACGGCAAAAATAGTTCAGGAGTGGTTTGAGGAACATATCTGAAAATATCTGAATCTGATCAAGCATCCTTGGAAAACAAATCCGATCCATAAAGGCCCCACCCCATAACTTACAGGACCTAAAAGATCTGCTAACATATTGGTCCCAGATACCAGAGGACATAATATTTGGCAGATGGTTTTAATGTTCTATCTAATTGGTGTATATATAAAATTAGTCACAAATGACTCATTATCCAGTATACGATTAAATGTTTGGTGATTCTTGAGCAGTACTAAATTAATTGAAGATTCAATTCACACTTTTAACTGATCAATACGCCAGCTTGCTGTGCACTTTTTTATCTTAATAATTTCTGTAACCTTTACATCAGAACTTGCACATGGGTTTAATAAATCCAAGGTCTATTCTTTACCTTTTCCACAGCCCAGCTCCACATCTACCTACTCTTCAAAATAAAGACCCACCCACATCAAGTGACCCCGACCCTTTTGATGCCATAGTGGAAGTTAAGGTCAACCACATTGACAAGTCCTCCCTTAATGTCCTCCAGGAGAACAACCATCTAGAGGCCATTGTCCAGCAACATAGACCAGTAACTTTTTTTCTGGCTGTCAGCCAGGACGACCTAGCCCCACAGAGAGCCAGTCCACCAGAGCAAACCCTGCAGAGGGGCTCTCAAATTCAGACTCCAGTAGAGGTTCACTCACCCATGGGGAAAGGCTTTGAGGATGACTGTGAGTTGGAGAGGTTGAATGAGGAATATGACGACTGTACTGTAACAGAAGAGAGCCTAATGAGATTAGTTACAACTAAAGATACAGTTCCCTGCATTCAAGGTGTCTGTGATCAGGACAGCCCAGAGGAAGCTGGTCAAACAGACAGTGTTGGGGAGTTTTCACTGGAAAAGGTCAGCAATCAACTAGAAGTTCAAGAACAGCTTTCCAGTTCTGAGAAGGAGCGTCTGGTATATCTTGTTGGCTCTGAGGAATCTGTTCCACAGGAGATCCACTCTGACAGGTTTTTTTTAAAACATGTCATCTCTGAGAATAAGGTCCTAGAACATGGTGATAACTCTATAGACGACATTCCAGACACCAACTGTTCTGTGGAGAGTCAGGGCTCAGATGAGCTTACAGGCCTATGTAATGAACAGTGCGATGACCTGAGGTATAGAAAGGAGGCTGCACAGGATGCAGAAATCTGTGGAGAAACGCACAACGTTAGCATTGCTCCAGAGGGGGTAGACGGCGGTGGTGGTGACAAGGTCATCATAAAAACAGACTCTCTGGTGGACCAGGGTCAACAGGAAGTAGATTTATCTCAGATTAGTAACAATGGAAGCAGCGAGGAGGACAGAAAGTCCTTATCTTCTGATGAAAGTATAACAAAGATCAGTGATGAAGAAAGTGTGCCTGATGAGAAGGAGGAGATTATCCAGAGTACCAATGACTACTTGGATATTCCTGCCGAGGAAGTTACTCATTGGTCAGAAGTACAGGCCTTCACCAGGGATCATTTAGAACATCAAATGAATGGAACCTCAGAGGAGGAAGAAAGCATTTCTAATATACACAGTCCCCAGGAGAACACAAACAGAGTTGAGGCTAAAAGAGATGATGTACTCCAACACACAACTGACATGGTCAACTTGACTAAAACTCTGGAGCTGAAGTCCATTGGACCAGTGGAGAATGGAGAGTGGACTCAACAGAGAGATACCAACATCCCAGAAGTTGACTGTGTTGACAACTCAACCAATGGGAAACCCACAGAACAGATTGTCCTTCCCTCTTCCAACACCTCAGAGGAAGGAGATTTAGCAAATGAAAGTCAACAACACTGATACTGAGAACCCCATCCACACACACACACACACACACACACACACACACACCGCATATTTAAGAGTGAAATCATTAACTTGTGTTTATTCTCATTCTACAAACATTGACTAAATATTTGTATTCTCAGACATTTTGTAGAAATTAAAGTTGATTTTTTTAAGTAATATGGTACTAACCATTACAGGAAAAAAACTGAACACAATATACATAACACACGTTTTATGTTCTCTTTCCTTGACCAATTCCTTGACTCGGCTGGTCTGGTTGATGGCAATGTTTAAACAGCAGAGGGTGGTAAAGCTCACCAAAGGCTGTATGTATTTTAAATCAAATGCCCATTGGCAAAAAGAAAAGTGGTTTTATTACCATATGGATTCAAATTTAAATCAGTGTGTATGTAAATGGAGCATGTTTGATATTTCTGGTATCTGCTTATCAACTCAGATCTGGTTGAAGGTATTTTAAAGCTATAAAGCACGGGAGTATTTAGAATGTCCTTTCTCCTCATTGCAGATAAACACTTATTCCGAATTGAAGGCTTGGAATTATGGTCCTATGAATGTATGTTTTGCTATTGATGGGATTTTGATTACTGTGATTCCAGTAGTGAACTGCACTCCAGTCCACATTACCGGCGGGAGCACACGACGCACACGGGATCCGGATTTATTCCCCAGTGTTTTGAGGTTAAACGCTCTACTAGGACAAGCCATTTAAACATTTATTTACACAAGCCATTTTGATTGGTGGATATTTATTCCTCATATCTAGGGATCCACAATTCCAGTCAATGTATTTGTTACGATAAAGCCATCAATGAAGGGAAAGACCACTCAAAATTGACTTGAACTATTATTTGTTGAAATGAAAACAATGAATACAAAGATAGTCACATTCTTAAGTATAGCTAGTCAAAATATCCCAAGGTTATGCAAATGTACTATATAATTTCAGTCCGAACCAGTCAAAATGTTTACTTATTATAGAACTGATGTCATTCAGCCAGGTGTACACAGATTTTTTTTGTATGTACTATATCCAACTTACTATACAGTGGATAATGCCAACTCGGTTGTGATAAATCATAATTGCACACTATCATTTATAATTTTGACAATTCAAAGCTCAAATTAAAAATATGGCTAGACTTCCCTAGACATGACTAGGTTATGTTATTATTGGTTAGTTAGGGGTAGGTATCATCAGCCCCTACCAATACCCTCTGAGAAAGGAAACAAATGTCACCCATGGTGAATGACCACCAACTGAAAATACATGTCAAAGATCAATTTGAACATGTATATTGAATTGTATGGTTTAAAATCTAAACCATGTGAAAACTAAACTTGTCCCATGATGTGTAAATTAGTAGAAACCTTAATACAGCTTTGCCATGTGACAGAGTACCCTTTTCTGGAAATTATACATGCAACCACAGTTCAGCCCGAGTGTCTCTGATCACAATGTTTAGTTTTAAATGTAGTGCACTGCTTGCAAAACCACATTGGTTTTGATCATAATATATTTTGATCATAATATTTTGGCCTGTTTTTCAGTGCTGGAAGCTTCTTGAATGTTGTTGTAAAGATAGGATGTTACGTGAATTCATGCTTCCATTTTTTATTATTTCATGTGAAGGTTTTTATTTGATGGCTTTTATTTTCTGTTTGAGTTTAGAGCAATTTGGTTTCACAAATGAGAACGTGATATACAAATAAATGATCCGTATTCTGTGCATGTGTGGTATGTTGTTAAGAGCAACGTGTATGTAACATGCAAAGCTAAATATCGCAACATGGAAAAACTACGGAGCTGATGATAAAACCAGTTAGTAACACTGTGAGGGTCAGGCTAATTAGTAAATAGATAAATGATACAGTACCAATATGCAACTGTCTGTACATCTGGTTTGTGCTATATATAGAATATTTCCTCCCCTCTGATCCATAGTGTATTGGATTTCCTCTTTTTGAGTTTGTGGTGCCATTCATATAACCAATTTTCCCACAAATCAGGGGTATTCTACTATTCACAATTTGAGATTTCATTTTCGCAAGTTTTCCTGAGGTTTATTGTGTACTCAAACACATGCATGCAAACCGGGAAGCAAAAAATAAATTCCCAGTCTCATTTCATTAAATATAGTGCTACAAGTACAGATGTTGAGCCTGCTGAAGTTGATTTTGTGATTACACTGTATGGTCTTTTAATTTCTGTCTTGTTGTGCTATAGTAATGGTATGTTCAATGCGTTGTAGTGCAGACTTGGGCATCCTGCTCACACACCGTCAAGGGGAGAACCGCAGTGTTTATCCCATAATGTTTGTTAGATGAGTCTGGAAAGCTCCATTAATCGTCAAAATACAAAATTGCCTGTTTTCAGAACCAATACTATGTCTGAAAGACTTGAATTATTTTAAATCGTACCCATATGTAACTATAAAATCCGAGCCAAACAACCAGAAAATGTCCTCTGAAATCAACAGGGAGTTAAATTGACCAAGCTTCCTGTTTAGACCCACAGCTGGACACGGGCTGTGCTATTTTTGATATAATAATGCTGCTTGTGTTTTTCATTAGTTTGAATGCTTTTATTTTCCTTTCAAAAAGGGACCCAGATTACAGAGTTGTTTCAAACAGAAACAAGCCTTTACTTATTCCCTTTGTCTCTATGGCAGAGTTTAAAGTTTGTCTGTATTGGTGTCAAACCGGTGATGGCTGAAGGACGCCAAGAAGGCAAGTTTTAGTAATCCTGACACGGTAGTCTGCACTGTGGCAGTGGACAGATCGCACTGACCGTCATAGCACTGAGCTAAAGAGAAAAAGAGCTTTTAAAATTAAAGTGTGTGTCATAGTCGACATATTCACATAGTGAAGGACCAACCCCCCCCACCCTTTTAAAAGGATGCACAAGGGCAATGGCATTAATTTCACTGTCATCGTTAACCGTTTCTGTTACCTTGGAATCTATATGTACACCCAAATAAATCCTTTTCACCCCTGTGAATTTTGTTTGCATCTGTATAGTTTTAAATTAAAGATATTATAGTTCACACCATAGTATTATCCTTCTCAACATGACATGAATGCAGATAACATTTTGTGGGCAGAATTTAATGTTTTATTTACACTTTGGAGGGTATAGTTTGAAATCCCCTTATTGTCAGTTAATGTGACACATGGTACCAATTAAACAACATTTTCCATAACTAAACAATGGAAATAACTGTTTCTTTCCACATTAGTTAGATTTTTGCTCATTTCAGACAAATTGATGTATCAGACAGTCAATGTTTTACATGGTGTAAGCTATCGGGGCTGCACATAAAGTAAGTACATGGAAAATTACAATTGGAGAGGAATTATATGACCTTATATACAGTGTTATTGAAAATGATCCCTCTCGGATTACTGCGGATGATCTTACAAGCCTGTCTGTTAGATTTACGGCCAGATGTGTCATGAGCTACTCAGTGGAATAGGGAAAAAACTCGGTAAAAACAGACGCATTTAATAATTCAGTTCTCATTTCAAGTCATGCATATCTAAATGTATTGGGGAATCATTTTCTTAAATAGGACAAGCATCGGTGTAATCATGCTTTTGTTGCACATATTTATTCTTGAGCATGGCCCATTCCGGCGTTTCGATTGCTTTATGCAGTACTTCTTTCAGCCAGCAGATGCCATAAAATGGCAGGTCAACGACTGTATATACCGCAGCCACAATCTGGATGAGTACCAGGGGGACCATTCCTGTGTATAAGGCCACAGTAATGGTCTATAATGCTGATGATAAGAGAGTGCCTTGGTACCTGTTGCAGCTCACAGGATGTAGGCTGGGTGCAGGTAGTCCTTGGGAACGATCCCCGTGGCTCCGTTCAGCTGGCCAACCCACCAGCCGTGGATGTTGTATTCCTGAAACAGAGAAGCACAGATGAAGGGTACCGAACTCTGCCATGGCTGGATGTATGTAAAGTGGGCAGGAGGACCTACCACACTTTATTTAAATCTGGAGTACAGATTTCAGTGTGTTATTTCTCCCATAGTATCTACACAACAATCACTTGCTTTAGTTAGGAGGCTGTATCCATTTTGGTAGCTGTGAAATCCCAAGAAGGCATCAGGTACTAGAAAGTTTAACTAAAAAGGATCTAATATAGAATGAACCAAGCCACGGAAAAGGCAAAACTTTAAAGTTGAGGTTGTGAGCCCAGAAGCTATGTATTAAAATACATGATGTACTCTCTGAAGGACAGTTCTCCTTCCTGATGGGGATGTACGCACGCCGTCACTAGAGAAACAGAAATTCAAACTCAAGTCCATGTATAAATATCAAATATAGCTTTAAAATAAAATGGCCTCCTCCTATGTCCTGTTTGGATGCACATAGGCCATATCGAAGCCATTTTGGTTTGCACGTTACCAAGTGCACTCAAGTGTTGATCTGTGAAACAGGATTTATTTACACTCCAAGCCCTGCCAAAACACTTGGACAATCTCAAAACCCATGTTTCATTACCCTGATTCAAGCACGCCACCAAAGGTTGAGAGGCTCCCATCTAATCAGTAGACAAATGCAGCAACAGTTTATCTGCTGATTTCTAAAAAGAGTATGTTATGCACACATCTGCTGTTTTCCATTGTTAGATGATAAAAAGGAGACATACAATCTGACTTCTTCCACACAGATGAAATAGAGACAGCCCAGATTCATGAATTAGGCTGAATCGCATCCCATTCTGCCCATCTTCAACTAGGGGCAGCAGCATGGTTCAGGCAGCAGATTGTCTAGTAATAGGAAGGCTGCTGGTTTGATCCCCGACTTAAGCGAGTATCTTGAAGTGTCTTTGAGCCAGATGCTGAACCCTGAACTGCTCCCCAGTGACCCACTGGCCCTAAACAATAGGATGAGTTAAATGCAGACACATTTCATTGTTAGAACACAATGACCTATAAAACTGGCTCTTCCTTTCCTTTCACCAGTTCCTGCTCATTCTATATAACCATGAAAATATATTACATCAAATGATCTATTGAAACACTGTTCTACAACACATTGTATGGGGCCATTCTAGGACCTCTACAGTGGTTTGGGCTCTACACCCCCTCCTTTTGTTTTTAGGGTGCATCACTTGGCGGTCCCTGGCTTTGTTTTGGCTGACTACAAATCTAATTTACAATAAATGTAATCAGGAAATGTCTCATTTGGACAATTACTGCTTCAAGCCAACACTCGGCTGAGCAGTTTTCCAAAAGGCTTCGGGTATGACATAAGGCCTGATAGTCGAACCATACCTAGGCTCAAAACCGTTTCTCAAAGCACACTATTTTTATTTATTTTATTCTTTTGGGGGGGGGGCAATGTAACCTACAACTTAGTAGTGAAACAATTCATATTCATAAGTCTTGTTTTGGCCATGTTCAAGAGGTCCGTGCATCTGCTGTGACTGACTTGCACCATCCGCTAGGAGATAATTTGAGCTCAATAGTTGAAGCTTTAACAAGTAGATCAATATTTGGCCACAGACCAGGCATACGTTAAAACCCAGCAGATGAGCAGAGACACCTGCCCAAAGTCATTATCCAAACCTGATGGAGTTCAGAACCTGAACGCTCATCACTCCTCCCCATGGCACACCGAGAACGAGGGGTGTGAATGCTCACGCACAGCACGGAGATGGATGACCGCTAAACCAACCGCGTGCACGCAAACACGGACATGCAGCACACGTGCACGCGCACACAGGCGTCGCAAAACATCCAGTCATCACAGTGTGTTTGCATGGGAAATGATCATTTTGATCTCTTTCCACAGGAAACGACACAGAGTACAAATGAAATACCCTTTCTTCTCCTGAGGACCGCCGGCTGCATCTGTACATGCTCCAAACCAGACTTCACGTTTTAGTGGTTCTGAGTGTAAGCAGGCCCTGTAAGAATGCACATAAACACACACACACACACACACAGCACATTGTGTTGGCTTTCAAGGCCGTGCAAATGACTTGTGTTTGGCTTTGTAAACACACACACACACACACACACGCACGCACACACACACACACACACACACACACACACACACACACACACACACACAGCCCAGTGTTTTGT